>BSDZ01000078.1:5855000-6142500 GCA_030268105.1 Volvox africanus
TCGAAACATGATATCCCTGAGAATGGAAGCTTAAATGCGGCATGACAGGCCTATGGATCTATGTCCTATATGTCTGTCCCCAGGAATTCTCCAGGATTCGACGTTTATGTCGTCCAGATCAGACCCTATCCGTTTGTAAGATAGGGTATTCGGATTCGGAATTTCGGGTTGCCTATGGTTAAGAAGATTGGCCCTGGTCCAGGGAACAGCGGGCAACCCACATCGCGTGCACCCCCACAGTGCAAATCCCACTCCCTATCAGCACTACCCCGCGGCAGCTACCCGCCTCACCGCGCCCTGGCCTCCTCCTCCTGCTGCTGGGCCTCTCGGACTTGCGCCTCCATCTCGCGAATGCGCGCCTTCAAACCCAGTACCTGCACGTGAGGACAGAGGACAAAGTTTGGCGACACGTGTGGGGTGATTGGACAGGCAACCGGGTGCAACAACGTGCATGAGAATACGCGCCACATTCGCCTCCCGCCATGCCATATCTGAAAGGTCCACATGTCCTTGGTCTTGTGGGAGCGGAGCGCCGGCTTTGACACACTCCCGAGACGCACCCACCCCTTCCCGCGCTTCTACAGTCATCGGCCAGCACTAAGCGTGTTGCGCACCTCACCTGCTGCGTGTGAGCGTTCTGGCGACCCAGCCGGGCGCACCGCATGTCCTCCTCAGCCTCAACCTGCGGAGAGGGCGAGGCTTTGAACGAATGGCCTGAAGGTCCCAATTGATGGTGGCCGCAACGCCTCATGGACCATAATTGGCCATGGTTGCGTTTGGCTGGAGGGAGGGTGTGATGAAGAGGGTTAGACTATAAACAGTCCTTAAAAATGTGCAGCCGCCCCCACCTTGAAGGTCCACAGCGTCTTGAGTGTGGCCTTCAACGTACCCAGCACTGTGAGGATGTTTTCATCGCGAAGCGCTTCCTTCTCGGCATGGAGCTGCTCTGGAGAGGGTCGCTCGTCATCACCCACACGAAACTGCGGTGAGGCAACACAGAACGGACAGAGGAAACGTAGATAAGTGGGGATGAGAGGAGGTGCTCAAAATTCCGTGACGACAGGCATAGGAAGCGATAGAGAGAGGGACCTTGGAAAAAGGGCCAAACGAGGCGAGGCTTTGCAGACGGTAATAGCGCCAGCACCGTCAGTATGACACAGGCTGGTCATTTTGTAGTTGGCAGATGATTGCCTAGCCCTGGCAGACTACCCTAGCCCTTGCCTGACTTGACCTGAAACACATGCTGCTGTGTCTTTGGACCCCAGCGCATACACACCCGACCGGTCGTAGAGCCATATGGGTCACCACCGAGTGAACTGCCACCATGATCCTGGCGCCCAGACCCTTACACATACAAATCAACTGTCGGAGGGGCGTGCCGGACCTACCTAAAAGGCAAATTTTCATATTCATGGCCAAGACCGGTTTTTCCTGGATTTGATTCCCACTTTTGACTTTTTAATTGCATTCACCTTATTTACGCCCACCCGGTTGGTTGCAAATGAGAGCCCCTATTCCTCGCGTCCTCCAATAGGGTCATGTGTGCCCGGCCCCCGTCACCATATGCGCAGTGGGGAAGTGGAGGGCTTCTGATGGGGTTGAGGTGAGACCCCTGCTAGCTATCCTGTCTCAAGTCAGCATGCTTCCCCAGGAAAGCTCCTTTCGGCCGCCGGCAAACTCCTCTTCACGCCGCGCTGGCGGAGCGTGCATCCTTGCATGCGCACCTTCATTTGAACTACCATTTCCCGCACTGCGTCCTCCACCACCTCAATGCCCTGAAGCTTCTCGAGCAAGCCTCGTCGTTCCGCCAACACCCGAGCAACATCGCCCTCTACTTTAGCCAGCTCAGCGGCGTGGGCCGTTTCGGCACGGTTGGACGCCGCCAGCGCAAGCCCCAGCTCGCTCTCCAGCATAGAAGCCCTGCAGCAAAAGTTTATCATGTGTATGAATTCACAACTTATTTCAAGTCATCCAGCAAAAATCCACGGATAAATCGGTGAGTGTGAAGTACGCACCTGTACCTTCCTGTGCCTTACCCGGCTCCTGCCCCGCCCCCTCACCTGCGCTGCTCAGACTCCAGCTGGCTGGTCAGCTGCATAATCTGGATGTCGCGCATGTCCAAGAGACTGTCATAATGGCGGATGAGGGCCTCTAGGTCGTCTGCTTGAGGCCCGGCGAGCTTAATATTAGGCGGCGCGTAATGGCTGATGTCGCCAGAGGTCCGCGGGCGTTGAGGCGAGTAAGCCCCCGGCGATCCAAGGCGCGCGATAGATGGTCTAGCGTTCGCCATGTGCAGTGATCATGAATAACGAAGGAAAGGGCTCTTTGGGGTTACCGGTTGGTACGCTGACGTTCGAAGGTAGGGATGTCCTCAACAATGTATCGCATAGTATTCGTCTATGTCTACCTAATACATAAACAAATACTTATTACACACATTATGTGGGCGGAATTGTTTTAACAACGCTGCTGGCTGTAACTCTTCAGCTTTAATAGTATCCTGAATGGAAAAAAACGTAGGATACGAAAGCATTGCAATTGATCGAAATAACGTTATATTAGAATGAGTCTAGGATTGAAAACAGCATAACAACGACGACTTCTCCATGATGCAGCCTCTGTTCGTCTGTACGATGCACCCCGGGATGCCAAATACGAAGGTAGGTCTATAGCTCCCTACAAAATGATAATTTAATTCGTTATCTTTTCCTTCAAACTTTCGACCATGTCTTAGTATGCTTGTACCAAAACAGGCATTTCTGTTTTAGCCAGCTATTACTGCCTTTGAGCCTTTGACTGCAACAATTATGGACCTATTTTCATATTTTGTCCTGGTTGTCAAGGCGTTATGGCTTTTTGGTTTGGCGAAGGCATCACTAAATCTCTGGCGCACTTCCCGTGCCCGGAGCACTTCGCCGAAAGCTACTCCCGCGAATCTGTCATCTGACGATTTAGATCGAAGTGCACCTGAAAGCACCACTGTAAAAGCCGCTAAAACAGCCCCGACACAAATTGGTTGCTGCGCTCAAAGCGGAGCAACGCCGCCGGCAGCGACGAATTGCCGGGTGAGGCGCGGACCTTGTGTGCGTGTGAGAGTGTGTGTGTGAGGGCTAAAATCCTTGTTTGGATGACTTTCTTAATGACGCGTATTTTAGGATCAATTGATTAATAGTCCATCCGTCTAGCAAATCTTAGCTAGACTGAACTATCGTAGGTGACAACGGCCCAGCACCGACACACGCCGACGTGCTCGCATACTTTTGCTGAGTGTTTGTACCTGGGATGCGCCATAAAGCGGCTACATTTCAATGATGATCACTATGTGTGTCCGTTAGTTTAGTCGAATCACAGGTACAAGTTTTTTCACGTGCCATTAGACAACCATCACCCAACCTTTCATCTTGGTTATATCCCCATGCAGCACGCTCCCGAGCAGACCCAGAACGCTTCAGTCGTGGAAGTTGCGGCGGCGGTGGCCGCACCATCTGTGAAGATTCTGTACGGTACGACGAAGGGTACCTGCAAACAGCTGGCGACGCAGCTCTCCGAGCTCCTCTCCGTGGGGCTCTTGAACTTAGCGCCTTCGGTGGTGTCGGTCGCCACCTGTGGCAGCGCCAATTGTTGCCGCAGTGCGGACTCTCCGACAGCAGTGTCTGCAGCCGCTGCACCCGCAGACCTAGCCTCGTACGAGCCCGAACAGCTGCTGAGCGAGCCGGCCGACACTTTGGTGGTTTTCGTGATCAGTACATATGAAGGAGGCTCACCGCCGCAAAGCGCCAAGTTCTTCTGCAGGCAAATTGGGACATCTCATGACGAGGGAGGGATCTTAGCGTGGTTTCGGTGGATTTGGCAGCACATTGAGCACCATTTTGTAAATACCGGTAATATGAAGTCAACCCACAACTCTTGATTGAAGTCAACCCCCGAATGCCTCCGATTGCAATGCTCAGGGAATGTAGTATCCTTAGGGTAACCGTAGCCTCCCCATATAATAACTGAATGGGTCTGCGGTGTTGCAAAGAGGATACAAGCCACACGGAGATTGCCAGGCCCTACCCTGACCCAGGGACCCGGCTGCACAACCGTTGCTGTAAGCCAGGACACGGCCCCACGCACACCCCACACATAAACAGCTAGGTTCTAGAATACAGTAGGAGGGCCGCCGCGAAGCCTCAGCTCGTATCGCTTACCCCCCAACCGCGCACCGCAGTTGGCTAGAGGATGCCGCCAGCGACTTCCGCCTGGGATCAGCGGCTCTGTCTCACCTGCGGTTCGCGGTGTGGGGTTGCGGCAACAGTCTGTACGAGGAGCACTTCAATGTAGTGGCTCGGAGGATGGACCGGCAGCTGCGGGAACTGGGGGCCAACAGGTTCAGGCCCCTGGGTGGGTGCATCATCGGCATGAACTGCGTGTGCGCAAGACGTGGTAGATGAAGTATGAGCATTATGATCGGAAATGCAGGGGAGCCATGAAAGAGGAGTGGTTAGGTCGGCATTGGGGTGGCAAAGGCTCACGAGGCTGAGAAAGGGAAGAGGCGGCGCTGTATCGGGTGTATCGGGCTTTTCTTTCTGGACGATTGTTGTTGAGCTGGTTGCGCTGGCTGGAGGGCCCGCTAGGGGTTTGCTGATGGTGTGTTTGCGGCCTTATGGCGGACGACCGCTTATCCTTCCCTGCAGCTCGTTTGGTTTGGTTTGGGTATACTCTATTGCCGTATACTCTATTGCCGTACCCACTTGTCTTTCAAACGCCGTTCTTTGCCCATTCACTCACCTAACAGGCCTGGGTGATGAGGAGGCGGATCTGGACCTCGGGCAGCAGTTCGCCGCCTGGAGCAAGGAGCTGGTAGAGAGAGAGCTGCAGCGATGGCAGCAACAGCAGCACGCGCCGACAGGGTCCGCAATGAAGGGTGCAAACGGGTCTGTAGTGGCGGGCCCGGGTGCTGCGGCTACGGAAGCAACGCCGACAGCAACAGAAGATCGCGTGTATCAGGATATGGAGGGCGAAGAGTACGAGGAGGAATACGAGGAAGAGGAAGAGGAAGGCGCAGGCTCCGAGGTCAGGAGGGCTGGAGGGGACTGGTGCTGAAGCTGTGGTAGCGGTACTTTGGCAGCGGCGTCATGTCTGTTGGGATGACTTCACGACAATAGTCTGGGTTATCAAGCATAACGTCTGATCTTACGTGAATATACGGGAATGGGTTGGGGTGGACGTATCATGGGCGAAAGTGACGGCAATCAGGGTCACAGGATCTATTTTATGGGCTTCAAACCTCGGACATCATCTAACCTGCCGCCCAGCCTGTTCATGAGCTTCTCTGGGATTTCTTCCCTCCTCGCTTGCGAATGCCAGATGGACATGGAGGACATTGGCGGTGCGGGGCCCCGCCGGGGTAAGGCCCGCACAGGGGCTGGGGCGGGAGCTGCGTCAGCGGCCTCTTCCGGCCCTGAAAGCGGTCCACCAGAGATGCTCAACCCGCTCATTCGTAACAGCCTCACGAAGCAGGTCCGTATCCGTATATTTGGGCGTTAAGTTAACGCGCACGCACACATGTGTGAGTATTTGCGTTTAATAAATACATACCTGGGTACGAAGAAGCGTCGAAAGTGAAGTGGAGTGAAGTGAAGTGATCCAGTGTTTTTTTCGTTTTTGAGAGTTTGACTTAAGGTACAGGCCAAGTATCAAAAAACCTTTTTCCGTTACGGTGGTTGCAAACGTACAATGGCATAAACGTCCAGGGGGCCTTTGGCGCCCCCTCTGAGCATGAAAACCCCTAAATACCACCCTGCCTCAGCTCTTAGGAGATTCAATTGGTAGCACAGGGTGCAATAGCGCATGATGCCGGGGTGCACATTCCCCCATTACAATCCTCCCCACCCTGCAGCGAATGTCCTCGGCTGCCCCTGGCACCCCATAGGCCAGCTTGCGCCTTGCACCCGACGGATGGGGTTCTCTTGTTTTCCCGGCACTACCGTCCACTTTGCTTATTTAGGGCGGCGGGTTGTAACCCTGACGCAGTGCTAGCCCGGATGTCCACCGTAGGGCAGATGGGATTCATGCGCATCATGTCGTGTTTGCATCAACCCGTGTGTGTTAGTTGGGTTTCGTGTAGGAGTTGAGAGCCGCAAAGGCCTCTCAAGAGGCTGATAGGGAGCTTCTGCACCTTGATATTCTGCTGGTGTGTGCCGTACATGTACAACTACTACATTATCCTCCTTGGGCACGTCTTGGGCACTTTGACTTATCAGCTGATGCTAACCATCACCTACCCCGGCCATGGGAGGTTATAGACTTTTCCCACGTCACCACATGTGTTATCGCCTACATGCCTCCTAGCACTCACTGGTTTTTAGAGCTTCAAGTCCTCATTAGCCACTGAAATACTCACGTACTCTCGGAGGGAACCAGGATCTCGCCAAACTTGTTGTCTCAGATTTTATCTGCTGGGGTCGAACCGGGGCACTCATGATCTAAATGTGACGGTTCTGCCTTGATACCATTGTAGTAGTTGAGAGCCTCAAAAGTATTTTGAGATCCTAATAGGGTGCTTCTGCACCTTGATCTTGTCCTGGCCGTACATGTACGACCACTACAGTTTGACTCAAGGACCTTGTATCAGGACTAGCAATTCGCACCACTGTAACACAGGGTGCAATAGGGTGTAATGCCGGGGTATGAGCACAGTGTTTACTTTCAATAACCGGTTATTTTTTGTAACCATAAAAATATTTTTGACTTAAGAAGCAGGAACCAGGAAAATTAGTCGTGACTTGGGCTGGTTACTTGCGATGGATGGTACACGGTGGACGATCCTGCTGGGGTGTCTATGGGTAAATAATGGTCCATGATGACCAATTATCTGAAAACCTCCCAATTGGGTAACATCTGCAGGTGGATTTAATAGAGTATAACGATTGAATTGAGGGGATTTCAAGATATTAGCCCTAATTCAAGACCCACCTCCCACTGCTGGGGCACCGGGCCCCAAGGCCTGGTAGATTTCACAAAATGTTGTACCTCTGAGGAAAGAACAATTTGCTAAGCTAGTTCTTAGTCAATGGCAAGCAGTTCCACCAGGTCAGCGGGGTTCTCCAGCCTGAAGGCCCTCTGCAGGTGCCCAGGACTTTTTTAAGTTCAGCACATTTCTATACACAGAGACCATTTCCAGTTTTCCACCTGGTGATGTGGTGAGCAGCAATTACAAGTGCATAAATACAGAGAAATGGTAAGGTGTCATCCACTAAGTGCGTGAGGACCAGAGAATGAGCGCGGGGAAACATATGCGTATGCAGCTTGGGTAAGAAGGCCCCTGGTTGATAGGGCGAAACAAGGAACAACAAACGCTAGGTTTAGGGTTGTAGCCGCGAGCAAAAACAGATGAAGCTAATATACCAAAGTGGATGAGCAAATTTGCTTATTGATCAACTATGCAGCTGTCTAGTACGTGAGTGCGTCTGGATGAGACGAGAAGAGACAATCCTGAGGGCCTTTGTCTGCGGTGGCACGTCGCGCCAGGGTGCGGATGGGGCTGTGTGAGCCGGAAACGAGAGAGAACCACAGCCCAACTCGTGCACTCATGGGCTGTGTAGGGGCAACAAACAGAGGGGCGCAATGCAGTGCCCTTGCAGAGACGTCTAGGGATTTGTATCCTCACTGCACTCAAGATTTTAATAATGCAAGTCCACGGCTTGTCTGTGGGCATGTGTGTCTGTCTGTGTACTCTTATCACCGTACCCACTTACCTGCTGCGCGCGCAGAGGTCTCCCACCAAGGTCCCTCCTTTGCGCATCCTATATCCGTCGAGGCGTCTGTCAAATGTTACATGTCAGCCCCTGCCGGCTGCTCGCCCTCTTTCCTCCAGGCTCTTGCGACTCAGTCTGGCCGCCGCCCTCGTGCGATGCATTTGCTTTCCCCGTGTACCCTTCCGCTGTGCAGGGCTATAAGCTAATCGGCAGTCACAGCGGTGTCAAGATGTGCCGCTGGACCAAGTCCATGCTGCGTGGTCGGGGCGGCTGCTACAAACACGCCTTTTATGGCATTGAGTCTCACCGCTGCATGGAAGCCACCCCGTCACTCGCCTGCGCTAATAAGTGCGTCTTCTGCTGGCGACACCACTCCAACCCCGTGGGCAAGGTTTGTGTGTATGTGTGTGTGTGTGTGTATTTGGGGGGATAGGGAAGTTTGGGGAGTTCGAAATCTGAGGAAGCATGTACCTCAGGGGATATGGAGGGGGACGCTCTGCCCCGCGGAAGATCCGACCTCCCGTACCAGATAACACGCCGTAAATCATGTTGTATATGTTAGCCCCTGCGTATTTTGGTAACCTCTCACCACTACCTCCTCGGGCACTGTGGCTCCTGTAGCTCCCTGTCCTGGCCCAATCTCCGCACCATGTCAGGACTCGTCGTTCTGTGCACGGGTTGACCCCGGGGCCCTTTTCCCTCAATCCCCTCCCCCGTCTTTCTCCACCGCTCGTCCTTCCGCTTCCCCTGTGGCTCTTCCAAATGTGCCACACATTTATTGGGCTGATTTCGATATCCACGGGTTTCCATTCCTCTGTTTGATTTGTGTTCAACTACTTCCATCCCTTCCCTTCCGCAGACCTGGAAGTGGCGCATGGATCCTCCTGACATGATTGTGGGGACCGCCCTAGATCTGCACACCCGGATGGTGCGCGAGTATTCGGGAGTGCCCGGAGTCAAGCCGGAGGCGGTGGCGGAGGGGCTGCAGGTGAGGAAGGAGGGGGGACGGTCGAGGGGAGGTGCCAGTGTTGACCGCTTGCCTACTACCGCGCCTCAGCCCACCTCATGGACAAGGAACAGTTTCAGCCTCTCTCACCCACTCTTTCTCTCACTCCACACTCCACACTTTCTCACTTCCTTGCCATTCTTTCTCATTTTCTGACCACCCTATCTGACCCACCTGCCGTCGTCCTCCTTCCCAGCCGCGGTGGTTCTCAGGCATTCTAAATGCTTACATATTTTCCTGACAATTATATGGCCAATCTTCATTTTCCCAGTTCTGATATATTCCAGGCATGTGGTGATATTCCTCATCCGCATTCCCGCCCCCGCCCCTGCCAGGTCCGGCATTGCGCGTTGTCCTTGGTGGGTGAGCCCATCATGTATCCGGAGATCAATGCGCTGGTGGACAAGCTGCACAGCCGGGGAATATCGACCTTCCTGGTGGGTCAGGCCGGTAGCTGCTGGCTGCTGGGGTGACCAGAGCGACAGAGCTGGTCTATGGAGCAGGGAGATTTTAGAATGAAATGGGTGGGATTGATTGTGAGGATGAGGTCCACGTCACAGATCTTGGAGTCTTCTGTACCATTCTGCATGGTATTTAGGAATTGTGAAGTGAGTGGGGTTTAAAGTAAACTGACCACGGAAAGCAGGCGGAGGGGTGGACTGAGGTGATGCCGTGAAGACTGATTTCTGCTGTGGCCGTTCATGTACGGCAGTGCGCACCAGGGCGCTTTTTAAGTCCTGCTCTGTAATCGCACGTGAGGCATCCCCCTCCCCAGCTTCCCCTCCCCAGCTTCCCCCCCTCCCCAGCTTCCCCTCCCCAGCTCCCCCCCCCAAGCTTTCCCATCATCATCACTCCCCAGCTTCCCCCCCCCAAGCTTTCCCATCATCATCACTCCCCAGCTTCCCCCCCCCCAAGCTTTCCCATCATCATCACTCCCCAGCTTCCCCCCCCCCCAAGCTTTCCCATCATCATCACTCCCCAGCTTCCCCCCCCCAAGCTTTCCCATCATCATCACTCCCCAGTTTCCCCCCACCTTGCATTGACACGGCATTCCACTCTGCTACTCCTACGTTGCTGCGACCATCACGCGGCAGGACCTGGATAGTCCAATACGCGGAAGGGCGTGTACCGCTCGCGATCTATCTTAATATACGGAGTGCAACAACCTTTGCAGCGAGCTTCAGTAGCATGCATGAATGTGGTCAACAGCAGCGTGCGCAGGAGCTCAGCTCGACCAAATCTCTCCACTCTCCATCCTCCACGCGCCCGGCCCACTCCCTCCTCCAGGTGACCAATGCTCAGTTTCCTGATCGCATCGAGCAGCTCAACCCCGTTACACAGCTGTACGTGTCCGTGGATGCGGCCACTCCGGAGAGCCTCAAGGTGCGTGCACGAAGGGAAACGCAATGTGCGTATGCCACTGTTCTTATGGTCGAGCAAAAAGAGCACTTGCAGTGCGGGGTGCCGTTGTGCGGCTCCGAGAACACTTGTGAAGAAGACGCCACACAGCCAAGTAGTGCTGCACCGGCTAGTCCGACCTAAGTGACGTGTGGAGCAAACACCGTGCCATGCGCCATCCCCTCCCCTGCGATTCGCGGTCTGGGCTCTGGGCTGATCGGTTCATGGGCTTCCCCGGTACTTCTTTCCCGGCTTGCCTGCTGCCCGCAACCCGTCACACAGAGAAGCACGTGAATACACACAGCACCAGATATGATTGCCTTGTATGAGCGTCTTCCTCATCTTTCCCCGCCCTCGCTCCTGGGGCTTCTCCGCCAGGCCGTCGATAGGCCTCTGTTTTCCAACTATTGGGAGCGCTTCACTGCCTGCCTATCGGCTCTTGGCAGCAAGAGGCAGCGCACAGGTGAGGGAGTGAGATGTAGGGAGTTGGGCAACATCAAATTACCCAAGATTGGTCGTAAATGCGATTGTTTTCCTGCGGCCTAAGCTACTTTACTGGGTGGGAAGGAGGGAGCTAGTACCCCGCACGCGCCGCAACCATCCATGCTTCTGATATCTCCCCTGGCAGTGTACCGCCTGACGCTGGTCAAGGGATGGAATATGGCGGAGGTGGAGGCGTATGCGTCACTGGTTGATTTGGGTCGACCGGACTTCATAGAGATTAAGGGAGTCACGTACTGCGGTTCCGGAGCCGCCTCCAGCCTGACCATGGCCAACGTACCGTACCACGAAGACGTGGTGGAATTCGGCCAGGCCATATGCGCTGCGCGCCGAGGTGGGTCTGAGACTAATGCATGTTGCATTTTATAGGCAGGAAAGCTGCGCAAGACACACATACATATTGGTTATTTTATATTATATATTTTTATTTATATTATTATATGTATCATCTATTTTTTATATTATATTATTTATTTATATATGTAGTTATTTATATGTATATATGTATATATGTATATATGTATATATGTATATATGTATATATGTATATATGTATATATGTATATATGTATATATGTATATATATGTAGTTATCTCACGGGTGGGGCATGAGAAATATACTGCCAAGAGTGCCGTACCCTGTCGAACGATTTGCAGGATATTTCGAGTAGACGACTGGCCCGCAGTGAGATAGCGGGTTTATTCGAAGGGCAGCCGCCCGAGGTAGCGACCAGTGCAATATTTGCTGCACAGTGCAGATACTACAGTGCATCTCACTCTCACTCATTACACGTCGTTTGATGTTATGCGATATAACTGCATAGAATATCCGGGTACTGAGGCGCCGCCAGTGGAATGAATATAACATATATACATACATATCGTATATACATACACATCGTATATACATACACATCGTATATACATACAGACATACAGATATATATTTTTGTTATATGTGTATATGTGCTCATCTTTTTGATAGTTTAGCGATTGGTGCGCCCAAGAGGAACCTGATTGCAATTAGGAGTGGCAGAGGAATTGCAATTTGTTGTAGGCCGTGCAGCCATACGGATTAAACATTCGGCACTTGGCACTTGACGTTTAGGCGTGCAGATAAGCGCATGAGCAACAAAGAGGGATACAACAATGGTCACCAGCAGGGTCATGGTGGTGGTGGTAGTGGGGCGGTGCTAGCCAGCCGTCCGTGTCACCTGACCAGAAGTGCAAGCTTTTACAACTGGTATGGTCGCTAACTGACCCTTGGTGAACTACGTGACTTGCGTAGGGAGGCAGGGGGCAGCATTGTGCTATTGCTGCCAGTGTTCGGCACACACTTGTATGACAAGTGCACGTTGCTGAGGCTCGTGCCACCACTGCACCAGGCAATCGTTATTAGGGCCTTGCCCTGGCTAATGCTGAGGAGAGCATACCACAACCAAAACGGATTTCCACAACCTTAACGTCACGACCGTACCGCCATAACTGGATACGGGGGACTTGGCTTACGTAAGGGACAGCATACCATACCGTATGACTTCTTACTATTCGCTTTTGGGTCTCGACAACATGGGTCTACAAGAAGTTCAACATTTTTAAGGCCAACACCTCCCAACCTTAATAATATTGACACCAGTGTAAAGGTGCCACCTTGGGGTGCCACCTTGGGAGTTTCCTTGGGTAATAACTTTGGGTTTTGTCACCTGCTTTGTGAGTTGTAATCTTATAAATTGCACATACGTGTTAGCCTTCCGTCCTCTCATGTGGCCTTCCGTGTCCCACGAAAAGGTGATTACGCGCTGGCCTGCGAGCACGCGCACTCCTGCTGCATCCTGCTGGCGCGAGTGGATAAGTTCCTTGTGAAGGGACAATGGCATACTTGGATTGATTACGACAAGTTCCAGCGGCTGGTCCGAGAAGGTGAGTAGTTGATACCCTACTAGAGGTACACACGGAGGACGCCCTACACAGGGACATTAAGCAATAAAACTCACAGCGTTTCTTGTAACGTTTATTGCATATTTACCTCCCTAACAGTGCAAACGTCGCCTCTAGGGTCTCCGACCAGCGTCAAGGTTACGGCCTACAATTACTGGCCTATTCTTAAAAGCCGACAGCTACACGCCGCAGGTGGTGACTTCGGGGCGGAAGACTACATGCTAGCCACGCCCTCCTGGGCAGTGTTTGGGAGCGAGCAGGCGGGCTTTGACCCTGACCAAATGCGCGTGCGGAAGGTGCGTCGCCACCCCGGCAAGAGTGACTCAGCCGCGGTGTCAGTGGCGGGCGAGGCGGTGGAGGAGGACTCTTGAGAAGGGCTGGGTAAATGAAAGAGAGACAGATAGAAAGACAGAGAGGAAACCTTACACGACCAGACAAGCTTAATCATGACCGACTTCATCTCCGCTGAAAGCGGGATGTGTTTACCGTGTTCAGTAAGGGGCTATGCCTTTATTGACACCGGATATAGGACATATGGATGTTGCACCTCCTTGTGATTCTGAACAATTACGGGGTCTTTTACGTGAACGTTCATCCTTATCATGACGATGATTGCCTCGGCACGGAAGGTGACGGGGCAAAACCTAGGAGAGGCCTCGGCCTGTATACCGGCAGAGTTGTACGAAATGTGTTCTGATGACAATCTGTAGCGTCCGCCTCGGTGGTCGTCCGTAATGCCGTGGCAAGGGTACCAATGGAAGTGTAAAACACGGTGCTCTAGCAGGCCAGTGCCAGCCACTGAACTTTCCTGTGAGATTCCACCAAGGATCGTTGGTGAATTCCATTGCCAGATGTGCTCTGATCCATATCTATATCTGGAGTCATTATGACTTATGTAATTGACCGCTTAAATTGCACTAATCTCTGACAAGAGCATCTGTTGTAATATTAACTATTATTGCATTGGACGGGTGCACAGCTGGGACGGTAGTGTATGACCTTTTCATACCATTCTTGGCCTCTTGGGTCAATGTGTTCTTTTGTGCTTAATCGCTTGTATGGTCCTCATTGAGGACCTGCGATTATCATCTATTTTTCATGGGGACAATTCTATGACCGTGCTTGCGCAGTCGGATTGATAGCATGCGCAAACACGGTCATTGAAGTGTCCCCATGAAATATAGATGTTAATCGCAGGTCCTCAATGAGGACCGTATAATCGAATAAACTTATAAGAACAGACACTACACATGATCTGAGGCAAAACCCGTGAGTGGTATGAAAATATAGGAATCTTGAGGACGCTTGGTTAGTCCTCCTGTCTTTCTTCCGTCCTGAGCACGATGGTGGGTCGCATATTATTTCGCCTATTTAGTCCATGCCAGTCCGTTCCGAGGGGCAGTCGAGCGGGCCAGACCTTTTTAATGTTAATAATCGTAATATGCATGACGGGGGCAGGGGGAAGGGGGAATGGAGTGACATGGAATGGTTCTGACAAACTTAATTTGAACAGATTGGCCGTCATTGGTCCTATGCTCCTGTCAGGACACCGAACCCTGCCCATGGACCTGACTACGTCAAGCTAAGAAGACAGATGCATCTTTGATAGGCAGAAAAATATATGCTGAACTGGACGTTGACGAGTTGGACTGCGTTTTTTCCTAACGGCAGATGGATTCGGCACGCGAATGAGGGCCTACCCAAGAAGTGCAGGCTGCTCAGGAAAACGTTTTGGTTTTGGTCGAATAATTTAAATTAAGCGATGTATCGCAAGAATGCTTGGCTGATTGCCGAATGAGCCGCGGATTCCGTTAAAGGGACCGCTTCGACGAGTATGTTGGTAACGGTCAAGGTAAAGCAACAATGTAAGCTAAGGTCAGGGGCTCGTTTGTTCTTATAGGATAATGCGTTGCTATCGTTAATTGTGGTCTTTTCTTCGGTTCAAGGAATGGCTGGGTAAAAACTTTGTTGGCTTCAGTAAGGTCCTAGCTTGGTCAGGGCCCCAGGCCGCAAATGGAGGAAATCAAAGTTGTTGTTGAAGAGGTCGAGCCCTCAACGGCCGTATATAATGTAGTGCGGGGCTGTTTTGTGCGTCCCAGCGGAGAACGACGCGGCGTGGATGGAACCCTTGGAATGCAGCTGCTGGTCAATTGCGGTGACTACCTGCAGTTATGGGAGCCGGTTGATGGATCTCTGGAGTTACAGCAAGCTTTCTATTTGTTTGAACGTATCGAACACATGGACCTAGTGCCGGCATCTATGCGCCTCTTTGGACTAGAGTCCACGGACACTGTGCTATTGTTTACTTTCGACGGCCGTTGCGCTCTGTTCAGGCTGCATCTCCAGGCGCCCAGTGATCAGCTTGCGCCAGGCACGTCACCGCCGTCCACTGCTGGACCTTTCGTGTTGACCGAGATTGGTTGCCTGGTGCTGCCCATTCCTGCTCTGCGTGACGGTCTCATGCCGAAACGCTTGGGCGGCGTCTGCAGCAGCGGCGTGGCCCCGGTTTCGAAGCGAGTGGCAATGACCAGTAGTGCTCGTGCGGTGGTCGTGGCGGCAATCCATATGGGAATGCTCCACGTTATAACCTTGCATTCAAATGCGACTACGAGCAAGGTGGGGCGTGCCGAGTATGGTGGGGCCAAAGGTCCTGCGACTTCCGGTGCCAGTGGCAGCAGCGCCGGTGGCGATGGCAGCATCAACTGTGACGGCGGCGACGGCGAGCCTATAATGTTTTGCTCGGCGGTGCTAATTCAGGATACACCACTATACGGGATGCCGCCAGGTACGGGACGGCACGGGACACTAGGCAGCGGAAGCAGTATGGGGACTGGCTCCGTGTCGTTCGCCTGTCAGGCCGAGGACCTGCGACTGGGTTTCATGCTCGCACAAGCTACATGGTGTTGGAGTTTTCCATCAGGCCCTTCTGTAAGCAAAGGTGGAACGGCTGGTCCGGTGTCCCCTGATGCTCTCATGAAGAAATTGACGTCATCACATTCTGGGCTCCTGCCGCACCACCCCATTGAAAAATGGAAGGACTGTATTGACAGCTCTCGCGTAGCGTGAGGGTTGTTGTTCGCCGTTTATCAACTGCTATACGCCTCCGGGCTATTTTGCAACACTAAGACGACCGCCACTATAAGGGGTTAAAGCTCGCAACTCACTCAACACCTGCCGTATATGAATCCCCCTGTACGGCCCCCAAAAAGGTGATGACGAACTAGAGGTCATGGCACATATGTCCCACGTGTACGGCATGTGTTTCATGCCGCCGCCCGAGCGGGACGCGTTTGAACCGCCGCTGTTGGTGGTGCTGCACAAACTGGAACGTAAGTGGAGGGAAGGTGAAGGGAAGGGTGAGTCTTGCCGTGAATGAAGGAAATGCAGGTAGGCCCTGGCTCTGCCTCGTACGCCGTGGAGGTGAGGAGAGGATTAGGAGGGAGAGGGCGCAACGACGATAAGGATACAGGCGCAGGGTAGCTCGTGCAAGCACGGCGTGGTGGCAGTTGGGGAGAGGGATTAGGGGTCCTGAAGCAATAGGGGTTATCCACCGTCACACCCTTCTGCACCTGCTATACCGAATCGTATTTTAGGGCTGCTTGTCTCACCGCCCGTCAGGGTCTGGAGGTATCAGCTTCACTCTCGACTGCCTGGCGCTAGAGGTCCAGTTTGGGGGCAAGGAAGGCGGGGACGCCGCCGCGGCCAGGGGCGGGGCATGGAGAGCGGCAGCGGCAGCTGCAGGAGGCAGTACCGGAAAAGGTGCAGACAGCAGTAACAAAGATGCGCATAGCGGCGCAGGAGGACCTTCGGGATCCGGGGCCCCCGGTGGGTCGAAGACCACCAAGCCACAAGCTATACCTGCTGCAGCTAAGGCGGCGACCAGTGCGGCAGCGGGATCGGGACCGGGAACAACAGCCACCGATGATCCATCGCCCATGCGGGCGACACTGATCCCTGGGCCCTGGGTTGTAAGGTGGGCGTGAAGCCAGTTCGCAGTGCGGCAGCGGAGGCATCTTAACGGAGTGCCTGATGACCCACGGGTTAACCCAGACGAGTTTAGTACCTGCTGTGGCTATGTGTTATTGATTTGGCCCCCAATCACCTCTGATTCAGGCGTAGCGTATGAAGTGATGTGAATGAACCTGACACAGACTGCGCGTGCAACATTTGGGGAGCAGAGAGAATGTAGTACTATAGCCCTAACAAATGAGTACCTACGAAACTTATTATATCGCCGTGTATGTGTATGCCTTGCGAAGTGGATGTGACCGGGGAGGAGGTGTTCTCATCCGCCAAGGGGCAAGAGCGTGGCCAGAGCGAGGAGAGGGGACAGAGGGCCCGAAGTGCACCGGAAGGGTGGAGGGCTTGGCGTTGGGGTCGGGAAGGATAATCGGGGTGGGGGGCTGCTCTAGCTCGATCACGCAACGGCGCCACCCTCTTCCCGCACCGCCGAACGATGGAGACCAACTCCATCAACATCATTCCTGCATAACATCCCCGTGCTCTGGCATGTGCATATCTGAACTGAACTTCTTGTCCTACGCAGTCTCCTCTCTCGCCCTACAGCCAGTATTGCCAGACATGCTCGCCCTATCCGCCCTACATATTATACACTTCACACACGGACGCCCGCACACAAACACCACCATTCCTCGTGCAGGTTCCTTCATCCCACCACTACCGTCATCACCCCATTCCCTGGTATACCCGCCGCTGGTCTATCCGCCGGCGTCCTTGCCATCAGCAGCCTCGGCGTCACGCTGTTCAGCAGGCCACCGACGCTGGGTGCCATTGCGCTGGCTGCCGCGACTGCAGAAGTGAAGGCTCGCAGCGCTGCGGAGGCGAATCCGGGTCCTCCAATCGGCGACCTCTCCGGACTAGACCCGTTTGACGACGAGGCTGTGGCGGCGCTGTTCGACCGTTGGTTTGGAAAGGATTTTCTCGAGGATGCCGCGATCGAGTTTGCGGAGACAGCTATACAGCAGGTTGATTTGGTGCAGTACGCGCTGGCGGGGATGCCGCTATCTGCGGAGGCGCTGGCGCCGGGGGTTCTGTTGATCGGGGATTCCGGGGCAGGTGGGTTTACCAGGAACGTGCGCGGTGGCACAGGGCAGGAGAAATTGGCTGGGACCAGGCGTCTTAGCGAGAAGGCCAGAGCGGAGCAGAGCACATGGCTGCGGGACAGATGGACTGCGGATCAGCGACCGCTCCTGCAACTGCGGGGAAGTTTGGGGTGGGGCCTTGTTGCTGGCGCTCGGTGTCGCCGGACAGACTTATAGATGAGCCTCATGCGGGTCACAAAGGTAGGGAGGGACCGGGAAGGAGTGTTTATGCGCCGCATTTCTCCGCATTTCTTCTCTCGCAACTACGCTGCCGATTCCCTTCCTACCGCCCGCCCGGGAACCCTCCCTCACAGGGCTGACCCTGCTGCATGCCGCTGGCAGTCAGGCCTGGGCTGCGCAGGTCCTCCCCGCCCTGGCGGGCCCGCCGCCGCTGCCGTGCCCGGCGATGCCCAAAGTGGTGGGGTACCTTCCGAGGGCAGCTGGTAGCGGTGACGGAGGGAGAGGGGAAGGGCCTACACCGGTTTCGGAGGAAGCGGGCTCTGCGCAGGCGCCAGAAGGGCTGCTTTTCCTGGGAAGCGACTGCAGCAATAGCCAGGTACAGCGTACAGAAGTAACGGGGGGGCTGGGCGGTATGAAGCCAAGGGGCCTGCCTCCCTGCCTCCTCACCTCCTTTGGAGCCTAGGGCGTTGCAGCTCACTGCAGGCAAAGCACCAGCCACATGGAACATGCACCTTTCCCGGTCCCTGTCCGTACCCGCATTCCGTTTCAGGACGCGGGGTCGGTGTTTCAGAGGCCTGCGGCAGGACGTCCTCCCGAATACGAAGTGTTACCCTCGTGCAAAGTTATACGTCTCCTTCCCCGCACCCACGTAGAAAGCTGTTACCGGCCATTTCTACACTTTTCCCCCTTCTCCATTACATCCCTGTCTTTTCTCCCCTCTCAGGTCTGGCACGTTCCAGCAGCCCACATTTCTGCTACAGCCAAGCCTCCTCCGGCGCCTCCTCCTCCTCCACCACCGCCATCGCCACCTGCGCCTGCACCTGCATCTGCACCAATCACGTCAGCGTCAGGACCATCATCGTCGGCGGCGCCAGGCACCTCCCGGGATCGTAAGGCGCTAGAGGCAGGGGCTGCGAAGGGTAAGGAAGAGGTGCAGCAACAGCAGGAGCAACAGCAGAAGCAACAGCAGGCAATGGAGGACGACGATGTGCCGCTGCCACCACAGCTGCCAGTGTTACACTGGCCTGTATCTGAGCTGGCCGCCATCAAGAGCCTCGCTCCGGTGACGGATATAGCGGTGGTGCCGGACTCCTCTGGTGGGTTGGGGACAGCGAGTCGGGTGTAGCGGCGCGGCCCGCGTGCTTGGAGCGGTGCTAGGGCTGTGCGATGGATGGTAATGCAGGGGGGATCTTTAGGAGCAGGAGATGGGGTCGGCAGGTGTTCGGTGGGTTACTGACGCGTCAACGTGGGTTTGAAGTTCACGGCCGACTTCCTTGCATGCCGGGATTTACCTCTGCACTGCGGCGCCCCTCACCCCCTAATATCCGGTGATATCCGGCAACCCCTTCGAGCTATCCGTGTGTTTCTTTGGGTTTACCAGGGCTTACCGTCTTCCCCCCCGTCCCCCTACCAGGGGCCCCGTCACCCCGTCCCATTTGATGAGAATGCACAACGTAACAAGTTTTGATTAGGTCCCTCATGATGAGGTCCCTCATGATAAGGTCCCTCATGAAAGAGTGTATTGGCTGGGCTTGTTTCAATTCGAAGTCTCTGATGAACGGATGTGGGGACCCGGGGGGGGGGGGTATCACCGCTGCGCAGGTGCGGACGACCCATGGCTAGTCGCCAGCTGCGGCCGCAACGCCGCGGGTCGCCTCGTCCGCGCTCGCCTGGCCGCCGGGCTGCAGCCCTACATGTCTGACGGGCCCAAAGTGCCGGTACGTGGCTAACTGAGTGAATGCACGACTGGGTATGGATTTTTCTTCACGTCTATGTACGCCCGTGATGCTGCTTCGCCGTCCCACCCTGACTAAAGGCAAGACACACATAACGCCCGAGACTGTATTCTTTTTCAAACTTGTCCAATGCGCGCTGCGCTACGCAGGACGGCTGCCGCATGTTCCCTTTGCGACTGGAGAACAACTTGTGTGACGACAGTGGGCAGCAGGGCAGCTCCAGCCCTGGCCCCGGTCACGGACACACACACATCGCCTTCAGCTTTGAAGCTGCCGACCGCACGGACTTGCTCTCGGTGGCGGGGTCGGGGGTGGGGCCAGTTCACGGAGCTGCGGGGGGCAGCGAGTTTACACAAGTACGCCCAGGGGCGGGGCCAGGGGGCAGGGGGCAGGGGCGGGGCCAGGGGGCAGGGGCCAGGGAGCAGGGGGCAGGGGCCAGGGAACAGGGGCGGGGCCAGGGGCCAGGGAGCAGGGGGCAGGGGGCAGGGGGCAGGTTAGGATAATCCAGCCCGGCCCATCTGAAGGTAACCGGACAGCCTCGCATGATTGTTGGCTGCAGTTCTTTGCGCGTGATGCCTTGGTTTTGACTTTGGTGGAGTTACTGGTGGTCCGTGACAAGTGACCAAAGTGACACCGCTTAGGTTTGGGTGATGTTTGTGGGGGCATCTAAAACGCAGCAAAGAAATAAATATATAAAGGCATGTTCATTCTCCCCCTCCATGGTCCACCTGCAGGTGGAGCTGCGGGGTCTCAACCATGGGGCAGCCTCGCTTCTGGTGGCGGACGTGGCGGGGCGGCGACTGGTGCAGGTCACTTCGGTGAGTGCGTGCGCAATTGTTTGTTGGAGGAGCGTAGGGGTGCCGTAGGGGAGTGCCCGTGGGTGCGTGGAAATGGCCCCAGGGCCTCAACCCCATGGCGCTCTGGAGCCCAGCTGACTGCGGACGTTTCTTAAGCACCGGACCGAAGTGTCTGTCCAGACGGCATTCTGGTGAGAGCGCAGGCTCCCATGACCGACTGCTAGGCGTACACCTCGATGCGCCTCCTCCTCTTTAACTTCCTGCCTTGCCAGCGCCCTCGGGAAATTTCTGTAGCGTCCCTTCCGTCCGTCCCTCCCTCCCTCCCGCCACTATATGAGAGGCCAACATCAGGAACATCACGACTGAACGTGTCTTGTGCAAATGTGGACTCCTTATCTTCACGTGCAGTTCCTCACCTCTCTGCTCCCCCTTCAGGCGTCAGTTCGGGTTCTGGAGCCGCTGTTCTCGGGCGGCGGTCTGGCAGTTGAGTGGCACGCACCAGGTAGGACCCGGGGACGGGGCCAGCGCTATGGGTGGGCTTGCGTGCGGACGAACATGCGCTGGGGCGTGGATGCGTTCTTATTGGTGTGGGCAGTGATGCATAGTGAGCACAGTGAGAAGTGCGCGCCTCTAACGGAAACGAGACTCCCAACGCCCGTTCAAGTACATGCGTGACGCAGTCATCCAAACACATGCTGGGATCCTACGAGCATGTCAAGCCTGACTTAATTGGGGATTTGAATTACGTGTCACATCAGCGCCGAAACCTACCCACGAGAGTTGGACTTCATCCCAAAGATGTCGGTGGTTAGATGTCATCTGGACGTTGTGCATGGGGAAGAACCTTGTTCCTGAAACGGGGCCCCGTCCCCGTGCCTCCCCACCCGGTTATCACAGAGCCGCTGTCCTTGGCGGCCCACAGCGGCTCCATACTGGCCGCAGCGAGCCGCACCCGCTTGCACATTCTGCGGATCGATCCGAGTACAGGCAGCGTGACAGCACTATCGAATGTTAAGCAGTTACAGGCGCAGCTCTCTGCGCTGGCGCTGTACCGCCTGCCGCCACCGCCGCGGCCGCCGACAGGTCCGGGACAGCGCCGTCCGCCATCATCCAGCGAACCTCCGGCTCCGGAGGCGGAGTCAACCTACATCCTCATGGGGCAGTGGCTGACCAACCGAGTGGAAGTGGCGGCTGTGTCCGACGCGGCACGAAATCTGCTGGAGCTACATCTGGGGGAGGACGAAACACCGCGTTCATTGGCGCTGCTGGAGCTCTCCGCCGCTGCTGGGGGCCGCGCCGCGACATTGGCGGCAGCACTGCCGCCGGTGCTGTTGGCGGGCACGAACACCGGCCGGCTGCTAATGTGGCAGCTGGCGGAAGGGCCGGTAGGGGCGCGGCCTTGGCGACTGGGGCCCTGCTACAGCCTGCGTGTCGGCCAGGTGGCCGTGGAGTTGCAGCCTGTTCCGCCGTCAAGATCGCACCGGCTCCGCGGCGGCGGCGGTGGTGGCGGCTATGTGTACGTGCACTCGCATTCGGGAGCGTTGGTACGGCCGCGGCAACAGGCCGCCGCCGTCGCCGCTGCGGCGGCGGCAGCGGGTCCACCTGTCTTGGAGCAATTATTGGAGGTCGTACGTGTTCACGGGTCCGAGGGGCTGCAATCGTTATGCCACGTCAGCTCTACCGCCATGCCGGACAGCACGTGCTGGGTGACGCGCGAGGGGCAGCTGCTCTTCGGTCGGATCGACCCACGGGTCAAGCTAAGATGGAGCACCGCTTTCGTCGGTGGGTGTACCTTCGTGGTACCTTCGTGCAGCTGCGCTGGATGTCACGTTGAGGCCCGCTGGCGGGATACCTTTCGTGCATAACATTAACCTCTTACAAGTCGTTCGGGCGATTGATCAGCGGCTTTCTCGAATACAAATTCGGCGAACAATCGGCCGCATCCCGGCAGCTTCTGCATAAGTTTGTGGGGGAAAGTGGGGTAGATTTGATTAATGGTCCGCTGAGCCTTAATGGGGCTTCTTAAGTCGTCGCGGCGGTTCTGCATACAGCACGTGTATATGTGTATATGTATATATTATGCGTGAACATGTAGATGGGGATGCATATATATATTTACATACACACATATATATACATATCTATCTATCTATCTATCTATCTATCTATCTATCTATCTATCTATCTATCTATCTATCTATCTATCTATCTATAAAGATAAAGATATCAGTAGTATGCGGCATGACGGCATTTCTACCGGGACCTCCGGGACCATTGCCCAATTTCGCTATCATAGCTGTTAGAAAGGTCCCCTCGCCAAAGGGTTAAGGGATTCCTATGATATTTTGATATACCTAACTTTTGATATACCTATGTTTAATGTTTTTTAATGTTTAATGTAAAATACCTACGTTTCGCACGCGCCATCATATCCACGCGATGTCCCCGCGGCGGCTTCAACCCGGCGCAGGGGAGACCATCCACTCCTTCGCCTACCACGCCCCCAGCCACTGCCTTGTCGCACTGTGCGAGGCACACCCTATCGGCGACAACTCCCTTCGCGTCATCGAGGTCAACTCTTTGCATCAGGTTATGTCCATGCGCCTTGCATTCGGCCACTACCATACCGCCATCGCAGCGGGGCCGCTGCCGTGCACCAGCGGCATTAAGGCGGCGGCTAGGAGAGCTGCTACGATGGCGGCACAACGCAGTGGAGCGGCTTCTGCTCCTGCTTCTGCTTCCGTCACCGCTGCTGTCCCCGAGGCCCCGGAGAAGGTGTTTGTCGTCCTGGGATCATACCTGTCCGTGGACTCCTCCTGTGACCCGGAGGTCGGCAAGCACGTCCACGGCGCCGAGCTTCAGTACGGCGCTCTGTCCTTCCTGGAGCTGGTTGCAAAACCCGACCCCGACGGCGCCAACGCCACGCAGTACCAGCTGCTGCTACAAGGCATCTGCCTGGTCCCCCACGTGCCGACTTCCCTCGCCATCGCCCAACCCTCCCTGTACACCGCCCTTGCCCCCGGCACTAGCGGTGGCGGTCGCGGTGGCGGAGCCACCGATGGTGGCGGTTCCGGAAGCCCTTTACATGCCACGACAGCGACGTCGACAGCGGCGGCGGGAATGGAGACTGGCGGCGGCGGCGGCGGCCGCGGAAGCGGCAGCGACCCAGTGGATAGACCGTACTTGCTGATGGGCTGTCGGGGCGGCGTGCTCCTGTACCGGGTGTATGTGGACGATGGGCACCGCGAGGGTGATAAGGCTGTCAAACGGGCGCTGAAGCTGGTGGGGCAGACGGACGACCTGAACCTGCCCTACCCCAAGAACTATGCGGAGGTTCAGGCGGCGCTGGAGGCATTGGACAAGGAGATCCAGAAGAGGGTGGAGGAGGAGGCCAGGGCGGCGGCAAAGGCAGCGGGCGCGGAGGGCGACGGTGCTGTTGGGATGAATGAGGACGGCGGAACTAAAGGCAGCGGCGGCAAAAGAGGGGGAGAGGAAGGGGAAGACGGCGAGGGGCTGGCGGAGGATGAGTCAGGTGTGTGTAGGAGACATGCGGCGATAACCGAAGTAATCGTTTGTTGCCTAAAGAGGATACTGTGAGTATGGTGGAATGTGTGCGCAGGTGTGCTGTTTCTGGACATCATTTGGGGTACTGTTTCTAGGATGGGCACTTGGCATAGACATAATTGGAGGCATTTGGTGTCAAGAATGTCCCTAACGCGAAAACCCTGATCCCCACCCTCCGGCTGATCGGTCTCTTTGGTGATTTGCCCCGCTGCGGTTCCTCGTGCCTCGTCCATAGAGCTGCCGGAAGTGGAGGTCAACTGGGAGGAGCGGCTCAAGGCGCTGACAGAGGAAGAGGCGGAAGAAAAAATCGAATGGAAGTACGGACTGGGGCTTATGGAGCAGCCCGACAGCGACGACGAGGAGTATTTTCGGAAGTGGGCACAGGAGCACGGCTTGGATGAGGCACCTCCGGAGGCGGCGCGCGCCGTCAAACTGCTGAGGAAGCGAGTGCAGGTATGGTGATATGCGGCTTGCCGCTTTCGCACCGGGGTTTCAATCATGGCGTACCAATCGTGCATTTCGGGGACCTTTAAGGACTGGCGCCAGGTGCCACCGCCGCAGCCGAGGCGCGATGAACAGATGTGGTTTGTTTGATTGGAAGGAAGGGTCATGCAGAGAAGGAAGGTGGCCGCATAGGCAGTGCGGAGGGGGGGTTCAGGAGAACGGAGAGAGAAGGCTGCGCTTACGGAGGGCGCAGATGTCCCCAGTTGGCCCCGCACTCTGTTGTCAGATGCCCCCAGTGATCTCAGCGGCCGCTTACCTTAGCGCTAATGGGGAGGAACGCTGACCTCGGATTTTCACCCGGTCTCATCCTTGCCTGGAATGTGGCTGGAGGCCTGTAGCATGCCGTGCTGGCGGTGTGCCGTATACATCGCAGCAATGACGTAGTGCGTTTTGTTGTTGGGATTCTGAGCCGCTGGTGGTAGCTCCCGCTGTTGGCTCTGCGACCCCTCTGGACTGTTCAATTTTATCTTAATGAAGATAACATTGACTCGAAAGCTGCTCTGATATCCGACCCGTCTCTCACCACTCCTGCAGCGGGAGGACATGCTGGCTGCCGAAGCCGCCGCCGCCGCAAAAACCGCCGGTGGTACTGGCGGCGGGGGCTGGGACAGTGATGATCGTGACGATAGCGACAGCAGCGACGACGGCGGCGGCGATGGCCATCGTCGCCGCCGCGTCAGACCCTCCATCCGGCAGCTGCTGCATGACCTTCAGCGTGACTGGAGCCAGCACGTGACCCTGGTTCAGTTGGATGCTGCGAAAACCTTTGGCGCTGCGTGCGTCACGTCATTGGCTTGCATCTATGCTGGACCGAGTGCTGCAGCCACTGTCGGCAGCGGCAGCGGCAGCGGCGAGATGAGCTCTCTGGTGATCGCGAGCGATTACCTAGGCAGCGTCACGGTGATGCAGCTGGTGGCCAACAGGCGGGGTGCAGCGCTAATTAGCTGCGGACCCGACCGCCACCCCATTTACGCGCAGGTGAGTGCCGCACCCGAGTGGGCCTAGGGCCGTTTGGCGCACGGACGATTCGGCGATATGAGGAGGAGCGGGTCTATGTCTCTCTGTCTCTCTGTCTCAGTCTCAGTCTCTGTCTATGCATAGGTAGTCGGGTGGCCAAGTCCGCTAGTGCTGGGGAGCTGGGGCAGGCACAGGTGTACCACCCGCACGCACCCAGGATTCTCGAACGCCAGCAGAACCCTTCCTCGCCCTTCTTGTCGTTTCCCTTATCCCTTGGCTACTGTAGGCGGCTGACTGGTTGGATCCGGAGCACGTGTTGGTGGCGGTGCATCCACACGGGCTGGCGGTCCTACGGCGAGACTCCAAGGCCGAGGCGGACGCCATGCGCGCCGCGCAGCAAAAGGCCGTGGCGGAGTTCGAAGCAGGTACGTTTTGGTACTGTGGCAACGGCCAGATTACCCAAGCGCAATATATTGTTAAGGAAACTTCTTGGTAATGAGGTATGCGGCTGTTACCGGATGCTCCGTCGAGCCGCTGCGCTGCCTGGGAGGTGAGGTGTTCACGGGGCTCGAGACCAAGGGGCCAAAGCCTCTTGATACAACCTCAAGGTCGCATACCAGGCACGGCGTAGCCGCTTGGGTTTAACGTTGACCTCTGATGCCTGTTGTGTCCTGATAGGCGTGGATAGGCAGCGGCAGCAGCAGGACGTGGCGCAGGTCTGGGAGGCACCGGGCGCCGGTGGGGTCCAGCAGCGCGGGGACGCCAGGCCCGGTGGCGGCGCCGCCGCGGCTGGAGGGGCCGCTGCCGCTGGTGGCGGTGACTCCGCCGCTGCCGCTGCCGCTGCCGCTGGAAACAGTGGGAGTCGCTTTTCGCTGGAGGACCTGCATCTACTGAAGCCGCAAATGGAGGCCATACCGGGTCTCACGATGCATGCAGCTTGCAGGTGGGGTACATGCGAGGGGGATAGGGAATGTGAGGGCAAAGGAGCTCATCAAACAAATCAAGTGAATTACTGCTTCAAAAGAGTATTGATGGAGCTCCTGGTGCGGACCACATCGCTCAACGATGCGGCCGCGCCGCCATCAAATGGATGTGGCATGTAGAGTGCGGAATGCTGCGGGCGGATGAGGACCCCGGGGTGTCCCGAACAGTCAGTGGATTGGTTGTGTTTCGTGTGAGGGCGGGGAGATAAGCCGCCTCAAGTGCCCACGTGAACAACCTAACGGTCTGTGCTCCGCGTTCACGGCTTCCGTGTTGCAGAGTACGACATATGGTGACTCGGATGTGTCGCGCCAGATTGGGCCTGCGGCTACAACCCCACATCTACCCCGATCACCATCAGCCTTCTCGACATTCATCCGCGTCTACGCCATCCACAAGCCGGGCATCTACAACTGCAACCGCAGCACCTGGAGAGGCACGAAGAACATTGGCAGGAACGGGCCGAGGAGTGCCGGCTCAATATCAGCACCAACAATGGGACGCGAATGATCTGCTCTTGTGCTTCTCTGTCAGCGGCTACGTCGCCGCTGTACGGTTGCAGCACCAGGGCCCCGCAGCGGCGACGGTGGTTCCGCCGCTGCCCCCTCTGGCTAAATTGGCACGTCTACAGCACGCTGTGGCGGCTCTCGATCCAGCCGATACGGCTCTGCTTACCGGCGTTGATTCCGCGAGCTACAGCCACAGCTACAGTTGGCCGCTGGTGATTCCACGGCAGACGGCGGCGGGGGCGGGGCTAGCTGGTGCTGGCAGCAGTGCAGCCGCCGATGAGGCCGGCAGGCGGCGCGGAGCGCAACCACCATTATCGGCTTCGGCCGGCACGTCTGGCGCCGGTGGGACCGGCCGCTCGGCGCAGATGCAGGTGGACGACGTTGAGGAGGAGTTCATAGCGTTAGAGGCGGAGGCGGAGGCGCTGGCGACGGGATGTGTAGATGGCACCGTGATGCGGGTGCTGCAGGCGGCCGCCGAGGCCCAGCTTCGGAAGGACGGGGAAGCGGAAGCGGCTGGTGGAAGGGTTGGAAGTGCGGGTGGAGGAGGCCGTGTCGCGGCGATGCTGCGGCGGTTAGCGCGGGAGGTGACGGGGGCGGCGGATCTAGGGGCGTTGGTGGGAATGCTGCAACGGAGCAGCCTGGCGGGCATTAACTTTTGACACCACACACCTGACTGAAGGGGGTGAAGGGGGTGCAGGGGGTCAGAGATCGTGTTTTATTGTGATGATCGTTAGCGAGGCGCGCTGGCAGGTGTTGCGTGTGTCTACGGTTTACAAGGCAAGGAGGCGGGATAGCAGGTGGGAAAGGCGAGAGGGAGACCGGTCAGGGTCACGTCTACTGTCTGGGCCCTGTCTACCGCGGCAGGACCCACAGCTGATGTTGCCTGCCGGATGGTTTGTGGATGCTGAAGCACGTATCACAGAAACATAGTCATAATAGTCGGGAAATTTAATTTTCACCAGCAATAATGCAAGGAAGAAAACGGACAAACGCGGGGTTTCACTGGAGGGTTGACTTGGCCCATTTCGCCAAGCGCCACTTATGCATATACGGTGGACAGGGATGGCATCGGGGATTAGACGATTAAGAGGTAAAGGGCATGTACACAGATTACCACCTACACCGTCAATTTAACGCGCCTGCTTCTCGGCCCGGAAAGGGCCAAAGCAGCTGCATAATGAGGGTGATGATCTCTTGTGCTGTTTCATGTGGCTTGTGAGGCGCAAGCTGGCGTTTGAATTCATATTCCGTCAAAATCATTGCTCTCATACACAGCTGCGGTGCTGTCTCACATGCTTGCGTTGTAACAATTAGCAAACTGTATTTTTATATCACAGGAGTCACCTGGCGAACGATACAGCCCGTATGGTATCGACAGTTCAAAACTTAACTGCATGAATAGCAGTTTCCCCTGTCATCTGGGCAACAATAGCGCTCCAGTTGATGGGGCAATCAACGTTGGTCTCAGCATAAAAGATGACCACAGCCCAGCCCCTGTCCTCCCCATTTCCTCATTGCCGTAACGGCTCAGCAGTTGACAAGTTGTTAGGCAAGCACATGGTTGTAAGCAAGAAGGATGGAGTGACGGTTTGGACGAGACATGGCACCTTTCCTCATCTTTACACAAGCAACCGTCAAGGATTGTTAGCTCCATGTACTCTTAGATGATGTATAAACTAGGATGATACAATCTCATTTTGCTTCTCTGATTATTACTCGCGAACAAAACACAGATGTACATTCCCCAACTCTTTGGAAGGGCATTGAGGGGGAAGACGTCTACTGCCTTAGTGCAATACCCAAATACGGAAATTTTCTGTATGCATCGCACTGCACGGATGGAAAGCGCGTAGACAGAAAGCGTGTTTCTACGCGCGTAAGAAAATACAAACAAAACGGCCGCACAAGCCGTTATCCACGAACCGTTTATCTTAATAGCATTAATAGTTCTTCATACATCCACACTCTATAACGAAACAAACTCGGCTACCAATGCAGCAGCCAGGCCCACGGTCTCCGCTCCAATCGAGAGCCCACGGCAACCTCCACCAAACATTTATATCAGGGAAACACTTCCCACCCTGTCGACATCAAACAAGTTAATTCTAGCTTCGCCTGCAAAGGAAATCGTAACGCAGCATGCGATCATGGGATTGCGAATCTCCGTCAGACTCGAAAGAAATTCCTCGATGATAGCGCCCAATGATATAGTTATGGCACGGTGGGGTAACAGGTGTGATGAAAAAGCAACAGCTGTTTTCGACGTTGCGTTCCGTCCGCCGTACGATTTACGTGATAGAAGCTGCTCCAAAGTGGAGGGCTGCTAACATATCGCCCGCAGGGACACGAAAGGTCACGGCGTTCGCTTAATGCACCCGTCTCACTTAGGGCAGAGGGTAGATGCAAGAAAACACGGCCCATGAAGCGGGCAGGAAACGTAGCAAGGACTGTTGCAAAGCCATATATATACGGCCTGCTAAGAAATATGAAATCGCCGAATGCCCATCTGAAAAGCACGACCTGAAGATCACGTCTTAGCAAATGTTTTTATGTGTGCGGCATTATTTAGTAATAAATACTCCTCTACTGCCAGTCAGACGTCAGCACCACACGGTACCGTGCCTTGCCATCCACGACGTGCTGCATAGCCTCGTTAACCTGGCGTTCGGGTTGATTGACCAAGGGCTGACGTGAGGAATTCGATTTATGTAACGTATGGCGCAAAATTCTGCCATCAGAATGCTGCACAAGCTGCCATACCTTGACCATTATTCATGCGCGCGATGGCAGACGGAGAATAGACAAAAGCGTGCACGAATACTGCCCGCACATAAAATGCTAGCCTAACACGCCCGTTCCACTGACCAGTCCCGACCGACGTTATCATTCATCCCATGCACGCGGACACCTTCCTACGGTTACCCGATTGGCGCATTTGCTTCTCCGTATCCTCACCTTGGATAGTGGCCAAGTCTCCACCAAGGGCTTGACTCCATGCACCGCGGAGAAGTTGAGCATTTCTTGCATGTCCGCCCGCCCGCCCACAATGCTGCCCACCACATGCTTTTGACCGAACACCAGGTCCTGCAGCGGCACGTGCATCACAGCGCCACCGCCCGGGATGCCAACCTGCAGCGCAGAACCCAAGAATGCAGAAAACAACAGCTTCCCTGACCTCATAACAGTTGTTATGGACAGCATACCAGCCCCGTGTGGGGGCAACAGCTGAAACTGACACCCCGGGTTCATTACAAGATGAAGAGGTTGCGCTCGTGAAAGGTGCTGTGTGATACCCGCCGAGACGTCTTGTAAATAATGCCTTCAACGAAAGTTAAATCGGTAGTGCGCCATACACTCGCACATCTGATTCTATGCTTAGAACCTGGTTGCGAGGCAAGGAACCCAAAAGACTGCTGGTTGTAAACCGGTTCAGCATCCCTTAAAAACCCTGCGCGCACCTGTACCAGCGTGCCGTCCACCTTGAGCAACTTCATGAGCTCCGCGGTTGACACATCCGCGCTGACGGTGTTGATCAGGATGTCAAAGGTGCCCTGTGGGTTGTTAATAAGTTGATGGAAAGGTAGTGGGCACGGCTGATGGAACCGGTGAGACAACGCTACAGGCAAGGCAGGTGGACAAAGATTCGTTCCTCTAATTGCTATCATCAGGGCCTTTAGGATTGCACGGCGCTGGTACGGCACAGCTGCGGGAGGTGTAATCTGTACGCCACTCACGTAAAGCTTATCGTTATCCTTTCCCCAAACGGCGAAATGGTCGGCTCCCATCTTGTGAGTCTCGTCCTCCTGCAGAGTCGAGGGGAGAAGCGGCGTCGGGGACCAATTGTGACCCACGTTGATCGTGGCTAACCGAGCACCAAACTACTGCAATATCATGTTGCACTCCACGGTTGGCTAAATGGCCATACCAGCCGTCCAGAGGGCCAAAAGATATTGTGACCTGTTTCCTTGAAAAGCTTGGGAGACTTGAATACAGCTCAAAGAATGCAGCTCAGTCTTACCTTGTCCCTGTGCCCCGAGATGGCCGTCACCTCGGCGCCCATTTTGTGAGCATACTGCAGCGCCAGATGCCCCAGACCGCCCACTCCGAACACCGCAACACTGGTATTGGGATGCTTTATGTGCGCCCTGGAGGACGAAGGGGCCGCATCTGGTGATGAGTCTACCAAGCATGCAGCTACAGAAATTCGCCAGGACATGGGGCAGTTGTGAGTGCAGGCCTTAAATCCTGGACACCAAATGCTAGCCGCCTAACAGTTGAACCGCCCGATGTTTCGGATGTTGTTGCCCTCTCCCCGCCCTAGCGGTGGCACATTCTGAACCCACCGGAGAGGAGCGTACACGGTGATGCCAGCGCACAACAGCGGAGCGGCGTCTGCGGCGTTGAGACCCTCGGGGATCTGGTACGCGAAGTCTGAGTTGACACGGCAGATCTCTTGAAAGCCACCGTGGTTACCTGATATTATATATGTTATCAAAGGATGAGCTGAGAATATATTTTAATTCTATTTTAGAAAGAATTGTAAATATTCATTTTGAATCCACATTCAAATGGAGGCGGCTCAGGATACTCGGAACAGATGCTTCATTTTCCCATCAACTCAATAACGCATGGTGTACACAAGCAGGCAGGGTGACGCCACACCTCTCCCGAACAAAAAATAATGCGGTCCCGGATGTATGCGGTCCGATGCTATCTATCAGTGCAACCATGCAGTACAACATGGCCTGGAAGAAATGCTTCTCGTGCGCCTTCATGATAAACAACATTTTATGCGTTGCGCATTTTCGCTCCTTTTCGCTTAACTAATCTCATGGAAAGGAAATCTTACAAAAAGGCTCCGAAGTTTAAGTTCGCTCGTTCGTGGATAACGCCACTGCGTGGTCACAAGTTACGAAAGATACGTGCAAGATGGAACGGGTTTGGAAGATGGCCCCCGTACCCCCTTTCCGTTCCTCCTCACCCATAACGATAAGGCCCGTGTAGCCTTTCTCGCAGATGTTCTCTTCGCCGCGTTTGCAGTTGGCACACACTCGGCAGGAATTGCTGATCCAGCCGACACCCGCGCGGTCACCAGGACGGAGGCCAGTCACATCGCTCCCAACTGCGACCACCTCACCCACAACCTCGTGCCCCGGGATGAAGGGAAATGCAGAGACGCCCCAGTCGTTGTCCTGTACACGGCCAGGCGAGATCATGCATTTTCCAATCCAGAAGGACCGGCCGGATGGGGTCTTCCATGGATATGGAACCTTGGGTTTATGGAGTGTGCAAAGATGAGGATGAAGAGGACAAATTATGTGACATTGGGGCTAGAGGTTCGCAGACAGCTAATTGAGCCAGCCTCACGAATTGACACATGAACATATGCATCGAGAGGAGGGAAAGAGCAAACAAAGAGTACCCGAACGACCCACCCTCATATGCATGTCGGTGTGGCACAATCCATTGTGTGTGACGCGGATGTCCACCTCGTGGGGCTTCAACTCTCCGACCTCATAGGTCCATGGTGTAAGCTTTGACTTAGCCTCTGGAACAGCCCAACCGCGACGAGATAGTAGCTTAGCATTGTTTGCGTGGAATCCATCCTTGTCTGTCGCCAAGAAGTTGCAAACAACCGAGTCACGACGGAGTGAACCACCATTGGTGGCAAATGAATGGCTCCGGCCACTGCGAGGACAGCGAGGAGCGCATCAGCTGTTGTGGCAGAGCTCCTAAAGTCTCCGGAAGGTCTTGGCGTTTGCGGAAAGCCGGAAACCTCCGCCCGTTGCATAAGTATCAATGTCAAGAACTTACCCAAAAGACACTGTGAGCTGCGACTGCATAAACGGGAATTCGGGAAATGGACATTATTTGCCGGTTCCGGAAGTTAACCGCAATGCGTCTCGAAAGCAACACATATATAGACTTGCCTGGATTATGCGGTCAAAATATCCACTCTTCTTGCATGACGAGGCCTTAAGAGAACCAGCTTGCAGCGATGCCATGCTGCAATTATGTAATAAAGCGTAACGTTTGCTTTCTTACAAGAACCCTACCTAGCGTGTTCTAACACAGAAAACAATTCAGATAATTAGAATAAGGGCCTGACTTGTATGAGAAGAATGCTGGATTTTGTCTTCCTTTATGAAAAAAGGACACAGTACGGGTAGGGCCACACCGTACCAACCGGATTCGCGCCACATGTGGTGCATGCGTGCTCGATGAGGGGTGGCCATGCACTGTAATAAACCCATTACAACAATCGGTTTTAGTTGTCAAACTGGACGACGAAAGACGAAGCCTTCATCTCTCTTGGAGTCTGGTTTCAAGCTGGAAGAAAATTAAATCATTAACTGACCATAACATATTGTTACGTCAAAATTAAAATATAGGGTAGTGCGTCTCATATAATTCATGCTTCCTGACTTGAAGGAATCTATCAGGTCCCCGCAGGACCCACAAAGCTGGCAACAAAGCAATGTATAAAATTTTGCAGTTGTAACATTGTCTGAGCGCAGAAATCGGCAAACGACAATATGCAGGCAAGGCAAGGGTTCTTGCGAAGGCATGCAGGGTTCTTGCGTTGGCAGAAGGCGCATAATGTTCGCCATGCGGTCTTGTCGTCCCTCCAAGCCAAATTACATGCATCGCAATTTATGTATAACTATTAAATCCACGCCATGTCGAATCCGTCCAAGTGCTGATTGATGTGCACGCCCATATCCAGTAAGCCTTGCTGCGCCGCACACAGCACCACATATACGCGCATCTTGGACGCATGAGACTATAAAACGAATAGAACACTATGCATGAAGGTTATAACCAGCTCTACATTAACCATCAGTTAGCCCCAATACGCACAGGGGATCAGAATCGGACACCCAATCAGGTTCAAGCTACCTCACCTATCGGTGCACTTTCTAGAAAGGCACCTGACCAGCTGGGCAGCAATACCTTTCCGCATCAAACAGGGAATATACGCAGCTGCTGCCAAAGCACAGCCCTGCCGGGGTGCCGCAGGCCCTGCCGCGCCGCAGCTTTAAGCACGTATACAACCCGCCCGGGGGTGTCACCGGAAACACCTCCGTTAGTCCGCTGATTGCCAGCAGCCCGTACGACTGACCGTTCCAGGTCTTGATGCTGTACACAGGACTTACTGGCACGCCGTTGACTGTGATGGCGCGCAGAGCCTTGGGGCTTTCCTCTACACAATCGTGGTCTGTATGCATGTACAGGCAACCAGGCACGTGTAAGGAATCGGATTGTTAATGTGTTTGCCACGATATTAATTACGCATAAACGTCAGGACAGCCAAGGTACGATGAGAAGAACAGCAGGCAAGATTGCGGTGCTGGGCTATCAAGTCAGGAGATATAGACCTGGCATGCGTGCGTGCGGACATTTCCCCACGCATTACAATAGCGCGAGGAAATGAGATTTAGAGGTCAACATACAATATGCAATCTGTGATGAGGTGAGCGTATTTCCAGGTATGGGTCACAACGTACTGATGACTCACGGATAATGAGCTCGATCTTGTTAAGGACCATTCGCGAGCAGCTGCCACTGCCAGATACTTCGGCACCGCTGAATTCGATTATGGAGAAGCAGTACGTGGCATCGGTGGAGGTGACATTGTACGGCCCCGCAGGTGGCGTAAGCCTGTACGGCGATACTGTGATATTTCGTGCCTTACATGCCGAAAAAGGGAATCCCTGTACCAGCACGTCATTGCTGGGTAGCGGCGCGGTTGGCGGTGCTGGCGGCAGGGGATGATGTGCTGACTGCGGCGGCTCCGGAGACACAGTGCAGGGGCAATGTGTTACCTCGAATTTCGTATAGCCCCAACTGGTATTGGCGTTGGGACAGACAGGGCTAAATGGATCATGGGGTGGGATCCAATCTGCCGCTGCCCAGGCATTTGGCTGGTTCCCAGTAAGGTCCGAAATACTGGCAAGAAGGTAGAGTGTCAGGGGCTGGCATGGCTTCATCATGGCGGACAGGTCACCGAGCACGAAATTTAAGGGCCCTAATCCGTATGTCATGTTCGGGAGCACGAAGACATCTGGGGGGTACAAGGGACCAGGTGGAAAGCAATCCACTGACGGCCCAAGAAATAACTTGTTGAACATTGTTTCATTGAGCGTCAACAGGTCGATGTTGCCACCGTAACCTTGCGTCCAGTTCAGTGCCCAGACTGGGTATCCTCTCACTCCTGCCTCCATGTGCAGCTTCCACGTCACGTCCATTGTCAGGACGGAAGGGGACATGATCTCGTTTGTCCAGCTGTTTCTCACAGGCATATCGATTGTGTCTGTGTATACTCCATGGCGACTGAGTCGCAGAGTGGTGTCACTGCATTCGGGTTGCGGAAGGGGCGCTGCAGTTGGTGCCGGTGGTGGCGGCGGCTGCATGGAGGTGCCGCACGGGCAGTACAAGACCCCGAGTTTGGTGTAACTCCAGCTCGTAGGGGAGTTGGGACAGACGGAGTTTCTTGGATCCTTCGCTTCCACCCAGTCCGCCCCAACCCAGAGGACCTGTTGACGGCCCCCCTTTCCTGCCACTTCAGCAGCAATGATCTTCACCACCCAATACACGTAAAACATCTGACAGGTCGTGATGCACACATAATTGCTGCGGACGGTGAAGATGCTTTGTGCCATAGAATGGTTTATGTTGAGGTAATTCCAGGGTTGTATGTCCTGAAGCGGGGGCGATACACAGCCCCCAGCCGGGCCCTTGATCACTTGGGGCCATTCCTCCTCCAAGAAGAAGTTAAGATATACGATAGACTTATCAAAGTCTGTCGCATTAAGGACAAAGTTAGGGTAGCCGTTTACGAAGGCCCTTAGCGCAATGTTACTCAAAGTCGGCGACCAATCCAGGTCCATGAGGATGTTGGATATGGAATTGGACAGGTCCCCGCTTTCGGCCAGCCGGACCTCAAGATTGATTTGGGAGGTCGCGGCACCTTTGTGGAATAGCTGGAGACTGTCGCTGCAAGTTTGGGGTGAAAGCAGAGGAGGGGTGGAGGAGGTGCCCTGCTGGGAGGAGGCAGAAGCGCCATGGATGCAGGTGATGATGATTGCTACCGCCGCGAGTAGCGGATGCAAAGCCGAACCACGGATTGCCACCATGCTTGTGAAGCCTGCCGTAAGCACTACGTACAGGGAGAGGAGATATCATGTGTAGCAAAAATACCTAGATAGTGAGGTAAGTACCACATATATACTGGTCAATGCACGTGATGGCGACGAAGCCTGTGCGCACCAGGATCCACGGTTCAATGAGAAGGAAAACAGCGCACATGCCACTCCATATTATTACATTGCTGCTTGGGCGCCTAACCAGGGCAGTTGCGCCAGAGAGCTACGTAAACAATTGCGCGCTATCTAGGTTCAATTTCGCTAGGTTGGCGCCTTGCACATGATGGTTTGCGCGCATGTATGGCGCTTGTTTCCACTTCATGATGAGTTGTTATGTGTAAGTTAGCTAGGGTTAATATTGTAGGTAGGCCTCTAATAAAAAGTAAGCTACTTGAGTCCTTGCAGCACTCCATCCAGGTCCATCCTGATGAGTGACGTTTATGGACGGCTAGCGAAGCCATTCGGCAGCACGCGCGCTGCGTGCTCGTGTCCATGTACATATTGCGACCTGCTGTGCTGGTCTTCCAGGCCGTAATGAACATCAAAAACGTTACGGTCAGCGGATGGTTGGGAATCATGCATTAAGCCCATTACAAACGTGGGGCATGCATGCGCCGATTCGTCGGCTTGCTTGCCATTGCTTGATGAACAGCATACATAGCATTCGATGTCGGGAGCTGGAGTCGGGAGCTGGAGATGGCGCTGGGCGTGCAAGCATCAGCAGCAGAGCGTGGCAACGTTATACTACTTTCTTGACATACAAGGGTCCATGCAAGGGTCCATGCATACCGTTTACGCACCTGGCTAGTAATACTTTTTTTATCGATACAAGTAATACTCGTATGAGTTGTTTTTACAACCTCGAATTGCAATGCCGGTATCCAAAAGGTGCCAATAATCGACAGCGGCACGGTGATGACGATGACCGTTCGACGACGACGACAGGCCTGTACAGTCCGAGTCGTTTATTGAAGGGAAGAATAATTGTCCCAAGCTCGAAATTACCGCAACCCAGACTTACTTAATATAAAAATGTAGGTCTCATTCAGGCGTTGCTGCTGGAGAGTAAACAGTAGTAAGTAGAGTGCACGTAGTATCAATGACAGTTATTAGCAGCAACATAATCAATAGCTACAGCAAAATAATCCCTTTGATTAAATTCATCGCCCAGCTTGTGACATTATTACTCAATCGGTTCGCGATCATAAATTATATAACATAATCCGCACTTATACGCCCAGCCATCCTTTTCTACGTAGCAGGTGCACGCAATTATTCTCTAAAATCAATTATATGAAAATATTGAAATTTCGTAAGTAGTGGCAGCATTCATATCGCACTCCTCGACTGCGAATCCGCGATTCGTCCTGGCATCTGAACGACGATGGATGTTCGTCGACATCCATGTGAGGCCTCGACTGTCGACTCCATTGACTCTTGCCTGAGCACTCCTAACGCTGTTGAAATAAAAGCTCCCCAATCAACTGGGAGGCTTTGACACGAATGCACCTGTGGACAGTAGTGGTAACAAATGTTTACTTAGTACTTAATGATAATGAATAAAGTGTGAACACCACTTCAAGTTCCGAAAAACGAGGCAAACCTAACATCATCAGCCAGTTCCACAAGGTGAATGAAGGAAAAGATTTCGTGGAGACCCTTTCCCCCCACTCTAGCCGCGTAGACCCTATGGCAGTTTAACGTAAGCAATGAAGTTAACCCTGCCTTCAGTTAATGGCCACGGCAAGGATAAAAAGGATATTACGGGACCGGTTACCTTGGTGCTCAGGAGCTACAAGTCTATTGGCCAGTCATCCCCAGCAGTTATCCCTTCTCTAGTTTTTATCCCCGTTACCTTCTGATGTAACCTGCTGGTTCCCGTTATTCGCTCCCTCGGTTAAACCAAGTTAGCTTAGCGGGTAAATAACTAATCCGGCCACCCCCATAGGGTTATCCCTATCAATGACCCACTCTGTCGTCTATCTGTTTCGCCCTTGCATTTAAATTGTCGTCCGCATCAAGGTAGAAGGCGCCGCAGACATCATCAGTGCACTGCCACCGGCGCCGCCATGACCCGTCGGGTGCCACATGAGGCCGTGTGGTGGCAGCTCTACCTAACGCACTAACCATCCGCCCACTTCAACGCCGTAAGGAGAAATCAACCTGCAGCATGCCAGCAGGAGAGCCTTTACGCAAGGTTTCAGCTTTGTGTACGGCACCCTCGCATAGACGGATGAGTCTTGCCTGGGTGACTGTAGAATAAGTAGACGAAAATGCACTGCATGGTGCTGGAAATTCCTTATTTCTGCCGCTTCCATGGGCCGAGCTAGCTAGCCTGTACGCACTGCATGCATCCAGCGACTCAGATCTGTCTGTTGCATGGACATTCAGATACGTACGTATTCAGAGAGCTGGACCACCTGGAAGCGCTGCACCTAGCTAGGGCAATGGAGTAGGCGTGCACATACATATGTATCGAATTTCACAAGGTGCATCTCACGGAAGAATCGTACGGCACCCCGAGCTGGGGGAAGTAAGCATTTCACATATAGTATGCATGTATGTAGGTCAACAGCGAGAGCAGTGATAATCACACTGTGACCTGCCCTCTTTGATTAATGAATTAGTGGACCAAGCAACCAAAGCCAGATATACACCTATACAGCCAAACCTTTGTGTTTCCCATTATTTGTAATTCCAAATTAATAACAATAATAACATTAATAATAACAATAACAACAACAACAATATAATAATAATAATATATAATAATAATAATAATAATAATAATAATAATAATAATAATAATAATAATAATAATAATAATAATAATAATAATAATAATAATAATAATAATAATAATAATAATAATAATAATAATAATAATAATAATAATAATAATAATAATAATAATAATAATAATAATAATAATAATAATAATAATAATAATAATAATAATAATAATAATAATAATAATAATAATAATAATAATAATAATAATAATAATAATAATAATAATAATAACAGTGATAATAATAGTACGCCGGCCGTAGCCTGGCCTGTGTTAGGGGGGTGGGGGACTGGGGGGTTGCATAGCCTCCGTTGAATGCCCGCACCACCGGAAAAGGGATCGGCATACAACAACTGAAGACATTTCATTATCGTGCTTCTCGGGTGGTGGTGAGGGGGGGACGTCAAGCAATGATGGTAAGGATTCTCGCCCAGGACCAGTAAGCCATGAATTAATTGATGTAAGGCATCCTGCGCGCAATAAATGACAAACTGCGACAGGCAGGCAGGCAGGGTTCTTGCGATGTAGAAGGTGCACAATGTTCGCCTCTCCGTCCTCCCAACTAAAACCAAATGCAGCCTACCTACACCAGGGCCCAGCCAGGTCGATCGTGAGCCTTGCTGGCTGAACCCCACAGCAACACCAAATGTGCACGCATCTCGAAGACTTACATGGATCCTCATGGACTAGATACCAGCCTGTTCAGTCATGATACGAGAAAATATCCTGTCAAAGAGTGAGAGAATACGATCCTCGCCTGCTCAATCACGCAACTCTCAGCAATGCTTTGCTTAATAATGGCAGTGAAGGATCGATTTGCTGTGCACAAATTATTCATAGCATCCGCTTAATATGCATGCTTATCGAATGCGGGTAGGACTTAACTTTCCTCTAATAAACTTTTCTTTCCTCGTCATCTGTTGTTTCGTTGGACCTCGTTTCCTTTCTAATAGCTTGTTTGTGTTAAGGCTTGTAGGGTTTGAAGGTTTATAAGGGTTTTCTCCCTTGTTCTAACTTGATTCGCTCAACCTCGCGGTTTTCTTACGCCTCTTGGCTCGTCCGGGCGTACGAGCTCTTAATACGAGTTCGTCACCATCATATCTTCCGGGCCATACGAGTTCACGAGTTTTCAAACTTGTATAAATCATCATGACCATCATATCATATCCTACATTAGGCCTGGCCATGTAGGTACATATCGAGTTCATATATTGAATCACAACGACGACATGTATGACGAGATTCATGTACGCTCCTACTGGCAAAAAACGCGCCGCCGCCTTTGTAACAGCACAGACACATAATAGACTACCTGTGAGCTATAATTTGCTCCACTAGCTCCATTCCAGGGTGTAGCCTACAAGAGGGATGTTACACTAGGAAAAGAATAATGGTGTAGGATCGGTCAAGTAGGCCTGCCGAAACACTCCTGGTGACGGCATTTGAACTGCTGTCCGTAACAGATTCAATATGCACAGCCCTTCGTAGCACAGTGGTAGCACTTGAAAGTGTGAACATAATTTCAGCAACGACCTGTTTTACTAGCATCCGCGATAGCTCATTTCCACTCTACAAACCTTCGAAACCTGTGGCAGCAGAATACCTAGACCCTTACAAAGCTAAACGCTGCGCGCCCTCACTTGCTGTTTGCCTTAACCAGCTTCAAGCGATCTGGCCGCGTAGAGTCTGGGCTTAACTTGGAGGCCATAATATGCAAGACGGAGTACGGTATATTGCACTCCTTCCTACATACATGTCGCCCTTTCGTCAACATCCAATTGTCATGATCACACACACATGTATATACACATTTTGTACATGATATGCGACATGACCTCACCTCATACGACTTTAAAACCCCGATTGATTCATTATAAGTTATTCGTGCATCAACACACCCATAACTCACTGCAACACAATCCCACTGCAAAGTCCCACCTGCTGGTCAATGGAGTGAAGGCCGAATGCGCTGAACCTAAAGAGCTACCGCCCCTAGACACCTTCGTGGATCGTACGCCCATACCAGCACGCGTCTCCCTCTTGCCACCAGCGTTTCCATGGTGGACTACCGGCGTTTGGTGTTGGTGCGGAAGGACTCACTGCCACCGGCGCCGCCATGACCCGTCGGATCAGCATGAGGCCCGTGTGGCGGCGGCAGCCATCGCTCCCGCCGCCTTACGCCATTTACCTCGCCAATGTCACCGACAGCTCCCACATTCTTCCCGTCGCGTGTCGCCTTCATTTCTTGAGGGGACGCTGCTGCTTGCCCCTCCTTCCCTCCTTCGCTCATATATTGCCATGACATACCGCCCTGGCGCTGGCGTCCGCCATCGGCTTTTGACCTAGACTGCGAGCGCGCATTTGTGCCGGCGGCGGTGGCAGCAGGTTCAGCCAGAACCAGGCCTGAAACTTCCATCTTGAAGCCGAGCTTTCGCACCCAGGCGCGAGTCAAGGCGGGCGGTTCAGGACAACCCATCACCGCCACCGCATACTCGTTGGCGATAGCCACCAGCTTTGCCGGAGGGAGCAACTTCCTGCCAGCCAATGGGGCGGGGTTAACAAACAGAATGGCGTTAGGGATGACGAGGCCCCTGAAGTGAAGTGAGACCCCAAAAGAAGGCCTGCCGGTTTTGAGAAAGTAACGTACATGACCCCTACCTCATTAAACATCAAAACACACTCAGGTACTTTCCCTTCCCATCAATGGAGTGACAAGGGTTTCACGGCATCACAAATCTCATTCAAAATGTGCGACTCCTCCATCACGGTACATCAGATCTTAAGGAGCTGAGGTGCACCCACCTGAATAACTCATGGCCCTTGTAGTAGCCCAACAGGCTCACGAACGCCCGCAGCTGCAGCTCTTGCCCCATCAGCTCAGCAGCGCGCTGCAGCACCTGCGATGGCTCTCTGGCAAGCTCCGCCGACATCGCTGGGCCAGAGACTTCCCTCCCGACTTCTCCGCTGCCCCTGCCGGCCTGCTGCCGGCCTCGCTGCCCCTGCCCCTGCTGTACCGCCGGCCCCTGCCGGAGCCGCTCCTTATCATATCCTTCGCGGCCATTAGGGACGGCGTCGCTGTAGCCGATGTCCTTGTCTTCAAATGGTAGTGGCAGCGGCGACAGCGGCTTGATGTCCAGGTCGGTCAGGTGTCCCAGGAAGGCAGCTTCGTGGTCTCCAACCAGGAGGACGCATTGCCCCGTTTGGCCGGCCCGCCCTGTGCGGCCTGCGCGGTGGATGTACTGTTCCCGGTTGGACGGGGCGCCGAACTGCAGGACATGGGCACGAGATTTCGGGCTGGGGGTTACGGCAAGGAACGACCCGAAAGTACAACCCGAACAGGAGGAGGATGGTGATGATTGTGATTCAGGCGAGAGCTGTGACCATGACTTCACAAAAGGCCGGTGCGAAGACCAGCAGAGAAATGGGTTGTGGGTGGGTGGGGGGCCATAGAGGCTTAATAAGGGCAGCGCGCCCAGAAGCTTATCCCCGTATACAAGTGCGCCCACCAACTCAATCGCCCAAGCCAAACCCTGCCCCCTCACACAAACCATACCAACACCCAAAAAATTGCTTATGGGCACACGCGCACCTTACCACTCACCCAGCCAGAACCCGACCCAGTGTGGAGGTTGGCTATAAAAGGCCACGCGCACCTGCAGCACGAGCGTGACGTTGGGATAGTCCACCCCACGCGCTGAGACGTCCGAGCTGAACAGCACCTTGCGACTGCCCGAACGGAATTCTGCGGAGACCTTATCGCGTTGCCCCTGACTCATCCGGCTGTGAATGACCATGACATCATGGAGTCCGGCAAATGAGAAGAGCTTCGCGAAGTAAGCAGTAAGGAAGGCGGTAGGCAAGAACACGATGATCTGGAGGGGTGGCGCCGGGGTCAGGACAGGAGAGTGGAATGCTCAGGAAGATGCTCAGGAAGACGAAGTCACGAATGTAGTATGAAAGGAAAAGTACAGAAGATATATTTTATAAAGGCTGGTGTGCTCTAGCGTGGGACGGGCGAAGCAATGCAATGGGAGGGCGGAGGTGACAGATGCTCACGAGCCAAGCAATGAATATTGCCCCGACGGACATGGGGGTTCGAGGGCGGTGGCAGACGGGGATGAAGGTCGGTCACGCGATGCGGAGAAGAACCAGACGTTCCCTTTTATAACAGGACATTACGGGAGCAGTGATTTCGGGAGTATCCATTGTAAAAGCTGGATACCTCAGGACGTAGATATTCCATGGTTCAGTCTTTGGCTCCTCACCCCCTGTAACTGCGCGACATCCCAATTCTCCTCCGTGTATTAAAATAATGGTACAAAGGGACACCCCACGATATGTGCCCCTCTCCATCCAATACGTTTCATCTATACGTGAGTTATTATGCAATTCGTGTGATGCAAGGAGATAAAACCCGGGTAACTGCCCTCCATCTGCCGTGTGCCTTTCGCAAACCCCTCCAGGCAAGTTGCCGCCCTTCATCCCATGTGATGCCAAGCAACGCCATTTACCTTGTACTCGGGATCTTGCGCCATGTGTTGGGCCAACAGCGCCATCAGCTGACCCCTCAGCTGCTGAATAGGCACCACCAAGCTGCTCGCATCCACCTGGGTGGGGGTGGCCACATCCTTGCCCACCGCGTCTACATACCTGCACGCGTGATGAACAGCCAAGCAAGCGGGAAAGAAGACGCCACAAATGCGAGGTGAAAGGTACAGATGCGGGATGATAGCAAATTGTTACCCGTACCTTGAGGATAGTTTAATTAAAGGGCACACATGGTGTAATTGTAGCCGCACGGACCCCGTCCCTTTTTCCTCACTCGTGCTGCAGCTTCAGCGCTACGCCCGCGAGGTCCCTGACATCCGCGGGGAAAGTGGCGGAGAAGAGGAATGTCTGGCGGCTTCTGGTTGGGGGCATCCCGCCAAGGATTCTCAATATTTGGGGCCTTGCGACAAGCAGCAGGAAGGGTAAGGAGAGGGAGGCACAGGTTGACGTATAGTTTTGAAGGTAGATGGAAAGTCAAGCGGGGTTCGTAGCCGCGGTGAAGTATGGAGGGAAGGCGAGTATAGACGATAAGACCTGGTGGTACTAATGCTGCTATTGAGGAGCACAAATCACGAAGCACCGCCCGTGATATGCAACAGTTGGGTCCGAGTCGGGTACTGGGCATCGATGGCTGGCTTCGTCCAAGTTCGGGAAGGAAGAAAGAGAGGTGCATGTAGCCCATTTCGCCGTCAAGAATAGAAGCTGTGAATAGAAACAGAAAAGAAAAAACAATGAAAGCCGTGTTGTAATAGGGCATTGAATTTGCTGTTGAAGGCAGCACGCAATAATCGTTGGCCGTGAAGAGGTGCGAAAGGAAAATCGCTAATTGCTGACCGCTGTGCTGCCATGTTCCTCCCGGACCCTTGTTTCAATGTCCCTCTCGGTCCCCTGCACATCCTGACCTGACCTAATCAATTCCTCCCAACCCAGCCTGGGCTAGCCTTAGGACCGCGCGTGAACCAGCCGAACGAAAGTGGGCAAAGCGTGGACTGATGCCATAACACAGTACGGAACCGCGCACCACTTCATTCGCAATATGATCCGTAAGGGTCCCCGAGCCCATTTATCTCCGCCTCCGCCCTTATCCCCGGGCGTCGGCGTCAGCGTAGGCATATGCTTCCATCACTTCGCACACTCCATAAGCCCCTTCTTCAAACGACAGTACAGTTCCTTCCTTCCTTACCGAAAACCCATGTCCAATAAATTGTCAGCCTCATCCAGGACCAGCACCCCGACGTGACTCAACATGGAGTTGAGAGAACGGTTCTGAACGGTATCGTGAGATGGGGTGCATGGGATGTGGATCGAGGGAGAAGACGGATTTAGACGAGACTTCGTACTGCTATAGAGAAAACACAAATTGCTTATAGCCACCCAGTGATGAAATTCAGGTAACAGGTAGGGTGGGGTCCGAGAGGAGGAATCATAGTACGGATGCAAGCGGAGGGGAAGCGGCAATGGGCAGCGGGGATCAAACCTACGAGGAGCCCCGCGGAGAGGGGCTTGGGATAGCAATTTAGACACGATGCGGGAGGCTTCTCAGGAGGTTTGTTGTATAATCCCACAACGGAATGCAGCACAAGAACGGGGGGCATACACATGATCACTGGGCGAGGAGTGCCCGCACTGTGGCCTCAGCGCCTTCTGCGCCTCATGCATATCCGATTATTTCAGCAACCGGTGCAAATCTGCATCCTGACATCTGCCATGTTCTGCGGCGATAACATAATCTCACCTCCGCCTGCTTCATGAGATCCCAGCAGCGGCCGGGCGTAGCTATGAGGATGTCCGGCATGCATGCGGCGAGCGCCTTGATGTTGCGCCGCGTGTCCACACCGCCGTACACTACCATCGAGCTCAAATGCCGATGGAAGGTGAGCATCTTGGTGGTCTCCGCTTGGATCTGGCGAGCCAGCTCTCGTGTGGGGCTCAGTACCAGCGCAGAAACCTTTCCCTGAGGGGCACGGTGGGCCAAGACCTGCGCGAGGTGGGGGGACAAGGAGCGCAGGGAAGAGGTCGGGGAAAAGAGAACGGCAAATAGTGGGTTTGGGTTTGGATAGGTGGACGGTAAATGGGTAGGTAGGAAATGGAGAATGCCTTGTATGCCCCATATGGGAGCATATGGACAGCCGATGGCGGACGGCATGGTCTTCAAAGCAGTCGCCGGCCTAAAAGACGGACCACGGTCCCCCCATGCCACCTTTTCGATGGTGGGAATTATGAAGGCCAGCGTCTTTCCGGTTCCGGTCTTAGCCTTGGCGATTACATCTTCTGGTCCCAGACACTTCGGAATGGCAGCGGCCTGCACTAGGGAGCAGCGGTCGTAACGGAGCACCTCCGCCAGTGCCCTGGTGTGGGAGTACAGGAAGAGGTATGAGGGCGGATGTGACAGATGACTAGGACGAGTGGTGGATGCAGACATGGATGACAGCTGAGGTGGTGACAGGTGAAAGCATGCAGAGTTAACTGCAAAAGAAGAGTGCATTGCTCATCCGGGCAGTCTCTGGCTAATGGTGATGTGAGAACGCACACGGAATGTTGAGTGCCGATACTAACGGTGTGGTACCGGTGTACAATTTTGATCTGGGTTCTACTTTGTATTCCTTTCAGTGTGTATTATTGTGCCGCAGTGCACTGGCAATCTTTGTGATACCTAACAGCTAACTATCTGGGCAATTTAGATACGTTTTGCACGCATGGATAGAGCGATGAAATATCTTGGTAAGTGTGAATATTGACAAGCTCTATGAAGGGTTGTATTGGGGACAAAGGGAGACTAGTATGAGCTCCGTGACACGTACCCAAAGGACTGCATCCCCCTGCTTTTGAGGTAACTCATAGACAACTAGGAAATTTCAGAAACCAGATCCTTCTATGAAATCAATGCACTTATACCTCATCTTGTATTACCTCTTGCTGTCAGGTGCAATCTTCAAGTCGGCAAACATTGTATTGGATAGGTACTGCTTGTCCACCAGCGGGGGCGGAGCCACGTCTTCATCGCCAGATTGGCTTACGGTGATCAAAATCTCAGGATCCAAAGGCCCAACATATGCATCCTCCCTAAGCCTCTGATAGGGCTTGCACTGAGCAGCCGGCGTGCTTCCGATAGCCGCTTGACAAAGTGACGGCGGCCGCGACCAAGGTCCAAATCTAAAAGTAACATGTTTTATAATGGTAAGCGTATCTGTTGGAGTTTGGTTTGCAGTAAATCGTCGACTAAGTAGTGCGCCTCCGCGCTGGAATGTCAAATGACGCATGAAATTGCTTCGGCAACAAATATGAAGGGTAATTCTTAACCAGAAAGCAGTCAACAATAGACAACAGTTTAAATTAGCCCGACTACAAGTTTGAATGTGCCTGCAAGCTGGGCACAATCTGAGCGTTGTACGTCTTTGCGCTGTAAGGACTAACTATTCTCCAACCCTGCCTTTGATGTTAGTGGTTTCTACAAAGGTGCTACATCGGGCATGGGCAGGCCGGGGGTACTCGTCGAACTGGAAGGATGCGGTGGACGCCTTAGTCAACCTGTACGTCAGACTAACGACCAATCTGCTCTGCGGACCAATTCTCCCCTGCTCCGTCGTACATTCCGGAGCATCATGTCTGAATACAGAATGATTACGAAAATAAGTCTGATTATGTCCCTTTTACCCTTTTACTGGACGTACCGAGCTTGTGCTGTTATCTGTCGGGAAAAGGCTCACGTCAAATCTCTTAAAGGAGTGTCATGTTTACAGCAGCATGAAGGATGAGACAAGGGATATATAAGAGCGTCTGGGAAACGCGGCTATGTGCCCAGCAAACTACCTGGAGACATTGACGTTGCCCAAACTTTAGCCCTCGCACGTGGCATGCCTGCATAATCACCCCAGCACACGTAGCTCCCGCCAAAACGAAGAGCGTATAGCGCAATTCGTGAACACACCCTGCGGTTTAGACGAACAACAAACAACTCATGCTACCTACAGGCGTTCATGCCTCAAGACCTGCAGTTGACGAGCCCACGAGCTGTGGGCACTCTCTGCCGTGAATCTACCGATCCTTCATCCCTTTTTCCTCCCAAGGCGAACAAGCCTCCAAGCTCGAATACCTGAATACATTACCTAACCTAGTTATCGTACATCCGAGGTCAAAAACTATGGAAATAACGCGCGGTGCGGCGATCTTCTCTAGATCGATCTTCTCTCTCGCATAGCTTCTCGTATCGCTCGTACATTACACCATAAAATGCGCCGACGCTTCGCAACCCCCGCCCGATATTTCCTAAACGGGTCGCCCCGGCCTGCAGCGCTAACTAGACACCCCAGCGGATGTCTCTCCTCCTAAACCCTCAGCGCCGCCATTTGACGGCTTTGCTGTCCTAGCAGTCTGCAACAGTGGCTGTCCACGACCCACTTCACGCCGCGCAGACGCCGTGAACCGCCGAATTGTCGTTAGCCTTAGCCGCAACTCCCGTTCCGCTGCCTCAAGCTCACCGCTAATGTCCGGGGTGCTGGCAACGCAGGCGTCTCCCAACGCCACACCATTAGTCCGATGCGGCATCAGTGTTGGCGGTGATGCTGTGTCCTGCTGAAGACACTGAGCCACCGCCGCGCTCACCTCAAGCCGTCCCGCCTCGCTTACCTGCTGCCGTGCCTCGGCGACCCTGCGCTTGATCGCGGCAGTCACCCGGCGTCGTCGGCCCTGCGCTGATCGTCGCCGCCGGGCCCTTGCGGCCTCACTCAACTCTGGCAGTCGCGTCTGGACAGCAGCAGCAGCCTCACCCTTATCCTCGCTTCCATTAACAGTCCAGCAGCGCATATCCACTGCCGCCGATGCAATATCCATACTGATGTTGCTGCCGCTGATGTTCGGATTACCGTTGACGTTCACATCAACACCCTCCTCCACTGAAGCCAGTCCCGTTCTTGGCGCCCTCGGCGGCAGCAACTCCGGAGTGTAGTCCAACGCGTGGTAGGCCCGGTGCAGCTCTCTCAGCTGACCAGGCTGGAGCTCACCGCTGCGCAGCCGCCTAAGTGCTTGCTCCTCGTGATGGCGCAGCCATTGGGGGCTAACCCGTGTACGTGACATGGCTACTCCGTGGACCAATAGCACCAGGTCCACCCCGTTGAAGACGGCTGATAGGCGAAGTGCGCGTGGCAGCAATATCCGCAGCAGCTGGCCACAGAGGGCTCGCAGGGTGTCATTGTAGCCCGGCCAGACCGCCACGCAGCCGACGGCGAAGACAGCATTGGCACATTCGCGCGCACTCAGTGGCGGGAGCGCCACCGCCACCGAAGGCAGCACCGTTGGAGCCTGCAGCAGTTGTGTGTGCCGCGAGGCACTGTTTTGTTGAGGCCTGTTTAATTGCTGGTACGGAGGCGCAAGCTCTTGAATACCAAGCAGATGGCCCAGCTCAGGCTCCATTTCTCCGTTGTCCTCCTGCGTATTTGAGCCGCCCTGTGAAGGTACTTGCTGCACTTCCTTGCCCTGCTGGCCAACCGGTCCCTCCACTCCACCTTCATCTGCGACAGACAGAGGCACAGCATCAGACGCGTCGCCCACCCCTATCGCCTGCACGCGGTCCAAGAGGGCTGTCAGGGCAGCCTCCAGTCTCGCAGGCCGCACCCGAGGCGTGACCCGGGAAATAGCCAACAGCACAGAGATCAGCGTCGTGGTCTGCAAGCGCTGGTAATATGGCGCTAGGCGCATTGCCAGCATGTCGGCCAGGTCCCCGTCCGAGACTCGATAGCCCAGGCCGCTGCATAGCTTAGACAGTGCGAGGAGTGTCATGACGCAGTCCGACGCTTGGAAGCCTGACAGGCTAGAGCGCGCTGCGTCGCAAAACTCGGTCATCCAGTCATCGCGTGGACGCCAGCGGAGCCGTGCCAGGCCCCATAGTAGTGCCGATAGCTCGTTCGGTGACCAGGTGGCCATGTGTGGCTGTACCGCAGTGCACAGCTGAGGCAGCCATCGACCCATGGGCCGGCAGGATAACCGCACGCATGACCATAACAGCACATTGTAAGCCTGAGGCGGCAAACCGTTGGCGGCGGCGACCACGGAACTGCTGCCTGCTATGGCGTTGCGAGCGAACGGACCAAGCCGTTGTTGCCGTAGCTGGTGCCGCAGCTGAAGCCGTTGCTGCTGCAGCTGCCAGATGTCAAGCTGATGCTGCGACGCCGTCCGATGAGACCGCATGGCCGGATTGCATGGATCCTCAGGCTGTAACAGCACCACCGCTCGAGTGTAGCGGAAGAAGCGCGTGAGCCAGTTACGATCAGGGCGGTAACGCATCCGGCCTAGTGCCCAACCCAACATCACAAGACTCTGCGCATCCATCGTATTCATCCGCCGCTGTGCCTGCCACAGGAAGTTGAGCATCCACGGCGCCGGCGGTTGGATGCGCATTGATGCCAAGCCATGCAACACGTTGCTGACGGCAGTGCCGTTCGCAAACGTGCGTGTAGCAGCGTCACAGCGCCCTAGGAAGGCTCGCATCCACTCTCGCCCGGGGTACAGCCGCAGCGTCGCCAGCGCCCAAATGCTCATCGATAGCTCCGGCCCGCCGGCTGCCGACATGCCCGCCAACGATGCTGCTAGCAGCGCGGCTAGAGCGGCTGCCGGCGGCGGCTCGCGCAGCAGTGCACAGCCGTACAGCATCATGGCCACCTCCTGGGGCTTCGCCTGCTGCAGGTGTGGTAGGGAGCTCTGCAGTACTGCCGCAGCCCAGCCGGACTCCAGCCGAAAGTTAAAGTCCCGGCGGTACCTGCAGTCGATGAGGGAGATGCTGAGTTGCTGGGTGCGAAGGCATTGCTGTAAGCACTTTTCGCGCAAGGGAGAATAGAGAAAGGGCCACGCCAGGTTGAAGGAGCAACGTAACAAGTACTGTACAGTGACCATCGTGGGCCCCAAGCGGACCCTAAGGCCGCCCACTCTGACGAACCCTTGGACTTAAACTACCCGCTCCACTACATATCGCCTTAAGACATGTGCAAGAAGGCACACACCCTCACTCACTCACTCACTCACTCACTCACTGAGTGTACACAAAGCCGTTCGCCCGTGCACTATACCCTTCCACAGCCACACCTGGCAACATCTCATTCGGCAGGTGATTACTCCTAAGAGCTCTACTGGAGTAGAGCTGTTAGGAGTAACTGTAGTAACTGTCCAAGTAACGCCAAACATTCAACGCACCTCCCGAAAGCCCAGAAGAACCCCGCAGTCTGCCGCATCGTTAGCTCCGATGCCGCTTCCCGTGCCAAGGCTGCCGCCTCGCGGAGCAAGGGCCCGTCATAGCAGCGCAGTCGGCTCATGGCACATATCAGCGCCGCCAGCAGACCCCGACTAAGTTGTCGTGCGCTTCCCCGAAGCCGCTGCGTCAGATCATTCAAAAGTCCTGCCAGCAGCTGCCGCTGGACATCATCGTCTGGCGGCTCCTCGGCAACGACGTGGCTGAGGTGTACAACGGCGTTCCTAGAGCAGGAAAAGTCCACCGTGCAGGAGGTATGATAAACTTAGCCCGCCTTTTTAATTCAACACGAACCAAATCCTCCTGACCTCCCTATAGGAGAGAGTGTCAAATACTACCTACCTGTGCTCCACTATGCGGCCTGGGATGTCTTACGGCGACAGGTTCAACACCCTCGGGACACCCTCCCTGCCCTAATAAAGCAGGGCAGACCCTGCACCCCTAACAATAATAAGTAGTGGGGTACTTGTCTTCTTGCAGAAAAAGATATAGGACTCGCGGACGGAGCGAAATGGTGCGGAATCATCCAGGCCATGAACTCTCACCACCCTCACAACTCAGACTGCACCTTGTTTATCCAGTATGTGACTCTGCACTACACTGCACTGCACGGCAGCATAACACGCCAGCGGGTCCCCTACCCAAGCCCTCCCGCAACCTGAGCACAATACAAACTCCCAGACTAAGTAATGTTGCATAACCAGCTTGGACATAGCCGCCCCATCCAAATCCTATTGCATCATTTTCCTAGTACACTGCACGCCCGGGACCTACCCCATAAGCTCGCAATCAACCCGCGGACCCATATTCTGCAGGAAGCGCTGGACGCTGTGGACAGAGCGGCATGCCACCAGCTCATTCTCCAGACCGCCCCACCGGCCACCGCTGGGACCCTCGCCCCATTGGGGACGCTGCCCGGGCGGCCGTGGCGGCGACATTGCTGCTGGTGGGCCTGGCCCTGCTTGTATTGTGGAATAAGCATCGGAGGTGGCTGTGGAAATGGTAGGCAATAAGCCATCGGTGCCCTGCGTTGCCACTGCGGTGATTGGCGGCAGTACCCCGCGTGCAGAGCCGGCGGGGCTCCCTGCCGCTCCAAGGGTTAAGGTGCCTTCACATGTGGACCTTCTTGCTGTATCAAGTTTCGGGCCAGCATCGGCGCCTGAGCATGCCACGGCGGCGGTAACCGCAGTCAAAGCGGATGACGCGACCGGCTGAGACGGCCCGCCGCCTTGCCCCCAGTCGCTTACTGGGGGTTTAGGCCGCGGGGGCATCTGAAGCGGCAGCGGCTGCAGAGTCTGTGGTTGTGGTGGCAAGGTGGAATCGTTTGCCGGCAAGCTGTGATGTCGAATACCCGGCTGTCCAATAGAATAGGATAGCAGCTGTGTTTGGGCTGCTAACACTGGCTTGGATCGCCGGTGCCGGTGCTGAGCGCACCGCTGATCCTGTGAATCGATAGCAGATGCCGAAGCTGCGTCCCCGCCATCGCCCTCTAGTTGAGTGGGCGCGCGTTGGATTTCTGCCGCCGGCGTGTGGTGCTGAGCTACCCTAATGGCATCCGTCGTGACTGCCGGCTCTTCGTACGCCAGGGTCTCCATTCCAGGCTGTCTGGGTCCATCCAAATGCAGCGCCGGGACGAGCTTCTCGACAACATGTTCAGCTGTAATTCCAACTGCAATTTGCAAGGCGCCATCCCGACCGGCCAACGCGGAACGTCCCCGCCGTGGCTCGCCGTGCCTCGGCGGTAACAAGCGATCCGCAGCTGAACCTTGGCCTTCGGTTGCATTATCAGTATTGCGGCCAACGGCCACTGATTGGAAAACCTGCACCCCGCAAAGCCACGTCGTGCACGTCTCGAGCACCAGAAATTGCGTCAGGAAAAAGCAGCACGACGCCCACTCACCTGTACAGGTGCTGAAGCTGCAGTGGATGAAGGTTTTAAAGTTCCTTGCACACTGCTTTCGTTCAGCGGGGTCCTGGCGTCGCACACATCCGAAGGATTGCCCGTCAGCCCTAGCGAGCAAAGCGTCACCGTGTTCAAGGATCCGGTGATAATAATCTCTCGTACCTTCTTGCTGTCACTAAAAATGTGTGCGAACAGGAGCTCGCTCGGCGCCCCAGCCGTATGCTGACTGCGCTTTGCGCAAGCAGGCTTGCTGGATCTAAATATGGGCAACTACTCATCATAACGCGCTCGATGCGCTTTGCTTCTGTCCCAGCAACGCCCACGGCCGCCCTATTCGCCCATTGTCAATATGGCGATTTTACACCATGGCCATCATCTAAAATCCATAATAACATTAACCCTCGCATAGACCGATGGACTTCACGCTGGATACGACCTGCTGCACATCTGTCAAAGATCAGGTCCAGATCAAGTCGGTGTAAAGTACGGCAAACACTATTTCACCTGCCAGAAGTGGCCCGTGATGAATGCTGTGGCTATAAAACCCGGCCCACTTTCCTGAATTATAATTGTATATCCGCTGACAGCCACGTCCAATTTTCTCGGCAGTGCAAGCTGCATTTGTATATGTTTGTGCATTGATGATGAGTTTAAGCCACTGAGGCGAGCATGATTTGTTGCATATGACTTATCGCAAGCTTGCAACTAGATAATGACAACAGTGGCAGCTTAGCAATGCGCGTATTCTTGCATGTATTAAACTTAGTAGGCATTTTAATCCGTATTTAATCATGTCTTAACACGCAGAGGCTCTCAGGATTGTTGTAATAGGCCGTAACGATGCCGACCCAGGGGACGTTTCCTTCGGGAAGCCCTGTCGTCTGTATAAGGGCAGGGAGCAGGAAACCCCGGTACCCTCCACCTATGCCTCCGCACCTCTCGGGTGCCTTTCTTTCTCTTATACCCGCAGAACCCTCACCTCACGTACCGCAGGCCTCTGAGTTCCTGTTCATTGGGGCTGTTAAGCATGAGCCCTCACGCTGTCATTCTTCTCCCCGGCCTCCTTAGCGTCTGCGTGTGTTCACCTTGTTCAGCGCGACGCTGCCAAACGACGCCGGTTTTTTCCTCCTCAGTTTGTTGCTGCAGTGATGTCCCGGTGGCCTCGCGCCGTCCTTCAGCTCGAGGACTTTTCATCGCAGCACGCAGCCTCGCTGCTGGAGCGCTACCGCCACCACGATTGCGTCTTCAATTACGACATTCATGTTCGAGTTTGTTTTTGACGAGGGGAAAGGGACAGTGGAGTGGTAGGCTCGAGACTGCAAGCAACACCTAAGACTAAGTGCTCGCTATTGTCCTAGATGCTTGGCATATGTGGTGTACGCGGTGACGGCGGATGGAATGGAGGAGAAGATAGGGTCCATATTGCAACCACTTTTCCGATGTCATGTTGATGTCATCGATCAACCACTTCATGCTTCGGTCCACTTTGCGATTGCTTCTTGGAGGGTGCAGGGCACTGCCGCCGCTGTTTTGGCGGGACTGTACCGCGCGCTGCGCGTGATGGGCAAGCCTTATTCGGAGCTGGCTGAGAAGCGCGTGGTGGTGGCGGGCGCTGAATCGGTAGGCATGGGTGTTGTACAGCTCGTGGCCATAGGTGCGACAAAGATTACCATTTTGCTTCCCCTGCGCCTCAGGTGAGGCGAGGTGAGGTGTTCTTAGTTCTGAAATTGAATCAGTTTCCATTTGCTTAATGAAATGCTGGTGTACGGATTGATTGTATGTAGTGTAGGTTGACCCGACGCCGCCCTTACCTCCTTTGGAAAGGAGAAGGGTGGAATAGGGGAGGCAGTAGAATTTTGTCTTTTTCTGCCAGCTGCACTATCCCTGGACGAACTAACCCACACAAACGATGGGCCCCCCTCCCGAAGCGTATCTTAGATTCTCCCCCATCTTGGGCCCAACCAGGGTGAATTCTTGGCGTTCGTCCTTTCCCCTCTCACAGCCATGGAGAAGCACGGTCTGAGTCTATCAGAGGCGGCATCACGTTTCTGGCTGATGGACCGGAAGGGCCTCATCACCACACGGCGACCTGACCTACAGGTTGCGGCCACCGTAATGGAATCTTAGTTCTGAAAGGGTGGTTACTTGAGACTTGGCAGAAGGGCAATTCAGGCGACAAAGAAGTTGGGCTGGGGGTGGGGGAAGTAGCGCGATGCTCGCTTTACTCATCGGCTGACATGGTCCTGCAGATATCCTGTGATACTTGCTTACGGTCGTCCAACATTTGGAAAACATGAACCATACTAGTTCTTGAGAACCCTGCAAAGAAATAAAGTTAGCATAAAGCTTCTTTGCAGCAGGACGCAACCTATTGGCCAACTGCTTGTAGTGAGAAAGTGGCCTTGCTGCGCATTTGGGAGGAGGGCATTTCTAGAGCTCTGCCGTTTTTGGACTGATGCGCATACGAGCTGTCGTATGACATAGGGCGAGTACATGTCGCCTGTCCAGCGTGCATTGTCGCCATTCCCCTTAACTGACGTGTGTGAGGTATTCCAGGATGCATGGAAGCCAAGTTGCCTAAGGGAGGGGGGAGATACCCCAAACCGTGGAGCAGTCATATGGAGCAATATCTAGCGCGCAACGCGCTCAGAAAACCCGTAATTAAAGTTGACGCATTTACTTCCGGTACTGGACTTTGATAACGCACGCCATGCCAAACGTTTCGCATGTACGACACATAAGGCATCGCCCTGGGCACCTTTCTTGGTCGTACGGGCGTCATCAATGAGGACATGCTCACGACATCGGCGGAGGCACTTCCTAATATGATCTTTTTAGGACGGACTGTGCCAAGGTGCGGTCGTGGCAGCATCTTGCCGCACTTTTCGAACACGCCACATCTTTGCGAATTTCGTTTAAGCGAGGAGGGCAGGGCAAGGGTGGGTATTCAGCAACGTGTGCGCAGCGATGACAATGGCAACCGGGTAAAACAAGAAGAAGATGGCCTCGCAGAGGTCTTTTAGCCCGCAGACCCTTAGCCCGCAGACCCTGAGCCCGCAATCCGCTTGCGGTCGTCTTTGAGCCGCCGGCTGTCGACTAGTTCTCCATCTTTCCGGTCACGAACAGCCGGCGTTTCGTCAGACGCGACACGCACTGCGTGAACCCCACCACCAGTTATGATGGCTCATTGGGCTCCCGCAGACTCCTGCGGGATAATCAGGATTCCACCCCCATGATCATCAGACAATGCCTATATCCTTGGGCTGCACATGCAGTTGGGCACCATTCCCAATGATCCAGGTTTGGAGTATCTCCGCCTGGAGGACATCCGTACCAGCAGCGCCCTAGTGGCTCTGGAGTTGTTTGTTGCAGCGCACCGAAGCGGACACCTCAACGGGCCCGCCCGCGAGGCACTGGCTGCCGACGGCGGCGTCAGTAGCGTTGGCTCTCGCCGTGGCGGGCCAGACGGCGAGAAGTCATTGCTCAACTCTTATCGTGCGCAGTATGTTCTGGCCCGAGCACAATAGTCGTGTGCTCCTGCCGCGCGGCGTGGGCGAGTGAAGACCATGAAGGCAGCAACGGACACTAAGGGTCCTAAGGATTTTAATTCGTAGGCCAGGGAACGGAGAGGCGAGTCGGAAGGGGGTTTTGCGCTGCGCAGAAGATTCAGTCTTGAGAAACACGGCGCGCTGAGGAACGGTGGGGTATCGGATTTTATCGGAGGTGGACGGTGTGGGACCATCTTGCTCCATTTCCGTTGCATTAATAGTCGTACATTTTGGGTTGGCTACAAATGGACGGTTAGAGAGGCATGGAAAGGAAGGTTTGGGGTCATGGTTGGTTGGGGGAGCTTAGTGCATTGTCATAGTTTGCTGTCACCCCGCTTGTACAAGTGTGTCCATAGGGAGAGTGCAGCAGGCCTGTGACCCTTGCACCTAATGACCCTTGCACCTTAGCAAACCTGAAAGGAAAAGGCCCAAGTCGAACACAAAGCGAAAAGACCATAAGCCCTACCGGTTGTGAATTACCGAAAATAAATTTGAAGCACGCGAGCTTGCAATCACGCAACCTTCATGACCCAATCTGCTAACATGCCACAAACACGAGAATGAGGGCATATCCTGACCAGCCTATCCAATCAAGGAATCGTATCGCCGAAACTTTCATGGAAAACAAGCTCGTTTGTCTTACAAGCGTGGCGTCGCTGGGGCTGGTGGGGCCGCCACACTACCGTACACCAAGACGCCTCGGTGGCCTCCAGCCACTCCGTACAACGCCGGCAACGGCTCTGCGAGCTCATCCCTCTCCGTCCTGCCCTTAACCTCCGTTTGGCCTCCGTTCACAATTCCTGGAACCGGGGAAGCCTGTTTGCACCCGGCGGCGATGCGCAGTGTGCTGACCCAGAAGTGCGGCTGTAGCTGGCCCGCGTGCACGATGGCCGCGTGTACTGCGGCGTTATTTCGGGCCAAGATACCTGACAAGGGCAACACGTGGGGAAGAGAAAGCATAGAATAAACCCGCGAAGCGCTCTGGTTGCTAAGTGACAGCAGGACCAGGAGGAGCATTGAAAGTTGCTTCCGGGTGATGAACGAACGGTGATGCAGTCAACACTCAACCACACGTATGTTAGCTCGTCCGTCTTGGCGCTGGGACGTTTTCGCACGTCCGAGTTCCTGTGAAAGAATGGAGGTCAGTTGCGGGCCACACTGGCACCCCAGCAGCTCCCAATCACCGCTTGACCGGCCACCCACCGGTGCAGACACGGCTTAACGTCTCGAAGTGAGTCAGGAGCATGATCCCCACGACGGGGCCGTCCTGCTCCTCCATGCCGCCTGCACCACGACCTGCGCCCTTGCGGCTGCTGCGTCCCCCGTTCAGGCTTTCCTCATTCTCGGACTGAGAGAGGGCAGCAACCTCCGCGGGGGGCTCCGTCAGCACCCAAATGTTGCCCGCCGCCAGTTCCCGTTGCACAAATTCACTCTCCAGGGGCCAGACGTCGTATCTGCACCGAGAAGTAAACGTAACGCATCAAGAAATGTGCATCACACTTTTGAAAGGAACGCATCGCTAGCTGTTCCTTCAGGCTCTCTGAACTTGGCAACAACCTGATCGGAACGTTGCTGACCCCCAATGTGACATAATCGACCAATTTACGGCGAGGCTACGTCCCTGGATGCAGCTTTGGACCTTTGTCATGCACTTTTTCCTTTTTCCTGTTTCACCATCAACACATTCACAAGCACCTATGGGGAGGTGAGAGCGCAGCAGCTGTAGGCAAGGGGAGGGCGAGAGGAGGGCTGCATAGGATCGATCACCTTGGCACTGCATGGGTGACGAGTGGGAGAGCGGTGAGCTCTCTGGTCGCCGTGGAAAGCTCCCATACTATTATACACCGGACTCCGCCATACATAAAGCGTTACCCCGTTTTAAGTGGAGCTGAGCTCAATGGTCGATGATACCCCAACATTTTATAACCCAGCAGCTACCAGCAGACCCGAAAACCGAGAGAGACAACATCACATGGAGAGCTTTTGAGCACTCGTTAACACCGATCCCTCGACCGCGCTCACGGCATGGGTAGCCACAGCAGCTCCTGGCACTCCTGTAGCGACCCGAGGGTCGTTCGTACCGATGCTTCCACCGCAGCTCCCCCGGAGGAGGCGTCCTGAAAGCCGCCATCAGCTGCACCCCCCTCAGTAGCGCTTTCATGTCCGTCGACAGCATTACCCCAACGTTTGTCATATAGCAGGTGTGCGACGGCGCTTCGCAGCTCAGGGTCGCCGCTCACTCGGCGCCATCGGGGCAAAAGCTCCTGCGCCGCTGTGTCGGCATCCAGCACTTGACGGACGCCTGCCCGTGGCAGATGGCATTAGACACGGGATTCAGGCAAGTGGACTGCCAGCAACGGAGCTAATGAACCCTATGTCAGCTGAAGAATGAAAGGGAGAACGGACACACCGCTCCCCGTGCGGCGCATACAGCCATCCTTCACCTTCTTCCCAGTCATGCCTGGTACCAGCCATCACTGCTGTCAGCGCCCCTACACGGATCTTCACATGGATGGTGTCCCCCCGGGATCCAGGCCTCGGTTGTGCTGCAAACCCTGCTACCCTGCTTCCCTGTGCCTTCATAGGCAAAATCGATTGTCATCCCGGTAAAATACGCCTTGTACCTTGTATAACTCTGTGCCTCCGATATGCATGCAATCTTATTACCTGGCACCCAATCAAGGAGGCAGGGCACGCCCGGCGGCAAGCCCACGCCCCTCTCCCAGCCCACCGCCGCCTCATACGCCTCCATCAGCTGCTGACCAGGCCACACCTCAATCTCATACAACGGACCGGGTAGCTGGCGGCCGATGATGCGCTGGGCAGCAAAGTTGTACGTCACAGTGCACGTTATGATCTGACGAATGGGCTGTGTGAGAAAGGAACCTGCGCCACTGGCACTGCCGGGTGAGGCGGCCTCGGGTGTCCCCGGCGGCGGCGGCACCGCCACCGGTGTTAGCGCAGTTGTGGCGGCAGGCTGCGCCAGTAGTGATGAGGAGGCGGGGGGTGGCACTTCCGGATGTGGGACTGGCCGGGCTGAGGTCCAGGGAGGAGGCGGACGGGCGTCCGGAGCTCTAGCGAGGAGCTCTGGAGCCATCCGGATCATTGCCTCCTGTCAGTGGATTGAATTTGAGCGGGGAAGTCCGGTGAAGAAAACGACGCGAGATGGTTTAGCTTTTGAGATAGAGCTAGCCGGGGGGAGTTGGTTAGTGCACATACTCGCGACGGGGGGCGGGGGAGCTGCATCTCAACAACAGAGCGATGCCCAATCAGCCGTGTGCCTGTAGCCCCACTGGCATGCACATATGTTGGCCCCAACTGACAGCCGCACCCGCAGCTGTATCCGTTGTGCCGTACCTGATTGGACCCACCATTAGCAGGTGTCCCAGGCCACGGCCGCGGGTACCCTCTCTCACTCGCAACCCGTATAACCACATGGCATCGCCCCGCCGCTCGCCACAGACTTCCCATTTCAAGAACGGATCAGATCGGATCGAGTGATGGTCATCACCAATGACATCATGTGCACCATGACACGGCACACAGGGACGCAGGGACATATCACACAGGGATGCAGGGACACAGCACGCAGGGACACGGCACAGGGGCGGGAAGGCGGGCGATGGCGACGATTAGGGTTTTGGGTGTGGCGGCGAGGTATCGGTGTCAGTTGCAGAACGTCGACGATAGGGGGCTGTGTGCTGCGACGGGCCAGCGGGATACGCACAGGGCCGGACCATGCATTCTTGCATTCTCACGCCGGGCTCCTCAGGTGTGATGGCAGAGGGGGCGACCCATTGGGTTACCCGAACGACGAAATACGGAAAACGATAATCATTGAAACATATCGCCAACTCACTAACGCCATCAATGCTGCCAAGCCCTGATCCGCCGGACTCATGTGGCGCCTCGTTCCTTGCGCCAGGCTGATTCCGCCGCCCTTGGCCCTGCCTCTGCTCCAGCGAAATACCCGGCTGAAAAGCGACAGCTCCCGCAACGGCTTCAGCCGCCAAGACCAGGACGCCCGGGTCCTGGGTGATGCGGTGGATAATCCGGGGCATATAGTCTGTACCGCCGTCTGCACACCATTTGGGTGTCAGGGACCAGGCAGTACGGATGAGCAGAGAAGGATATCGTGTCAGCGACGGATGACCGTCAGGAGCGGTAGCTCAATACTTTCTGCAGCAAGGAATGTTCACCGGCGACATGCGCCACAGCAGGCAGGCAGGGGGGCCCAGCGCTGAGGATTGGCCGTCCGGGCTGTGTTCCCTCGCGACTAAGAGCTTGCATGCAGCCCCAGGTCGGATGCGCGACACTTACAAACATTTGCACAAATGTCCATCAGATCCTTTAAATCGTGCTGATAATTAAATTTGCGGATGCTGTGGCTCCCCTGTGTGCATGCTTTATCTGTCGACGATTGCGTAGTTTCCTCCGCACGTTCAGCGCCATAAGTTAAAGCTGCGGCAGTTGAGGGTTTTGCCATTGCTGATGTACTGAGAACGTTGCTACGCCGTGGCAGGGTTGCCCTACTCGCCGACGGAAGCCAAAGCCTAGCGCCAAACTTTGCATGCGCAGATAAGTTAGTATGATTGCTAATTTTCAGAGCCCAAAGAGACATCAGTCGACGTCCTCACAATGAGTATTCCACACTTCGGTCTAAGCATAGATTAAGCAACACGGTGTTCCAGGACCATGCACTAGTAATAAATTAATAATTTGTTCGTGCGTAAGGATAAGGGAGATGGATGCATCGAGTATCGCTGTCATCGCATGCATTCCATGTCAAAACCGCAGTACAACGTATATGCCTGCGATGAAATGTGGTAGATCATACAATGAGTGGTGAATCCTATCTTATCAGTGTCTTAGTGTCTTATCACGAATGGGGTTTCGGGTTGTTCATTTTCTGGAAGTAGATTCGGCGAGAGGTTCGTCGGTAGCTGTGACAAAATGTGAGTTTGAAGTAAACCCGGGAAACTAGAGGTACAAGCAGGCGAAACCGTCACTGTGTCTAACCCGTTGAAATGGGTAAAATATCGCAAATTCACGCCTGGGATAAAGGTTAAGCGATGTTCAGGCACCGTAAAGAGCTGGAGTATCCATAGACTCATGTTGGGCCCTATTGGCTTATTGTACTCCATCACTAAAAAGGGGGTCGCCGCGATGAAGTGATGTCTCTTAACGCCTGTGGCCTGCAGTTCAGTAGCCTACCGGGAACGGGGGCCCTCCTTTAAGCCCTTAACACCTAAGAGCCAGGTGCTCTGCAGGAGGTAACGTTACAGGAGGTAAGTATACACATCGTTTGGGACTTGTGGGACGATCACGGCATTGCTGTGCTAATGACGCGATGAGGTCCTGCTCTGGCGCCCATGGTGCCGCACGCTTATGTCCCGCATGCTCCTGATGCAATCTCAGCCTACGTTTTCGTCCGGGCGGTTCCTGACCGCGCTGCATCCCGCGGGGTGGTCGCTAGTTCCTCACTCCTGTGCAAATATAACGAACCCATTAATTTTAAGCTAAAGTTACCGTTAGGATTACAGCCAACAGATAGGTGGCGAAATCAGCCTACTCCAGCGGTTAGAACTGAGGCAACCGATGACTAAGCCACTTCAGCCGCTCGATTGCTGTTTCGCTGGGACCTGGGAACTGCTTGCCTCCACAAAGTTTGTGACGAAGTTATCTTGTACGTGGCGTCTGTATAAGTGCTTATCATTACAATAAACAACGGACTCCACAAGGTCAGCTCAAATGCGTGAAAGACTTTGTTGAGGAGGGTGGAGGCAAGCAGCATCCCAGCGTTCCAGGCCTCGGCAACAGAGCCCCACGGGAACCTACCACTGTTGGGGAGCCCGCTTCAAAACCTACCTGTTTGCCGTGGATGCCGCGTTGAGCTGAGTTCCGTTGATAAAGTCAATTGTACAGATCGTACACGGAAGCCCCAAGCCTTAAGTATAATACAACCCTGTTCTATGTCAACATTGAATGTTGCACTTCACTTTCGGCCCTTTTTGCCCTGGTTTTGCCGCGGCAGCGTTGCATTCCCATGTATCAGCGGTGCAAAGGCGTTGCCGCGCAGCACTGCAGGGACCTGTTGTTGCTGCTGCTGCTGCTGTCGCCTCGTGCTAAGACCCGCTGCAGGTCCTGGGGAACTTGGAATGCCAGTGGCATTTGCGGCTCCGGCGCCGCCGCCTCCTTTGCGCCCGCCGCCGCCATTACCATTCTTATATCTGTTCCTGCGCCGCCTCGCTAGCCGCCTATCCTCTGCATACTCCTCATCACCCAAGTCATCCGCGATGTCTATGTCCACCCCTATATCAAGGTCGCGCCCACCGTCGTCTCCCCCAAGCCCTTCCGGGAACATGAGCTCCTCCTCAATGCGCAATCCACTGCCACCGCCGGCGATTGCCGTGCCGCCATCACTGACGACGTTTGTATATGCCATAGCTGCGCCGGCGGCAGGTACAGCGGAGGCGGCGCTACCGCCGAGGTTCAAGCCAGGCGGTAGCTCGTCACAAAGCGCCCGATGCTGGTGGTATTGGTGGTGCTCCCACCTCAGCAGCGGATATTGCGGGTTGGAAAGATTTACTACCCACGGTACTGCAGTGGTTGGAGGGCCGCCGGAGGCGAAGGCCTGGTGTCCTTGCATACGAGCGCCGCCATATGAGGCCCTAGACGGCATTACTGGCCTCGTCAATGCCCTCCCTGGAGTCGCTCCCGGGACTGCCCCGGGCACCTGCAGCACCTGCAGACTGCCCGTCCTTGCGACAGGCAGCAGTTGGTGATGGTGCTCCTGCAGATGTGTGTTATGATGCAAGAACCCAGGCTGCATGCTCCAGGCGTTGCCCCAGCCGCCCTGTCGCTGCAGGTGCTGGTGCTGCGGCGGGTGCCACTGCCTTTGCGGTTCATTGAACTGCGACTGAGACATAGGGTACCAGGCCTCATTCTGCTGCTGCCGTTGATGTTCTTGCGCGTAGAAGAACTGCTGCTGTACCTGCTGCTGTACCTGCTGCTGTGCATTGCCATGTTGAGCCTGGAGGAGTGGCTGGTAGGTCATTTCTTGTTGCTGCGTAGTCGTCTCGTGCCGCTGCTGCTGCCTGTGCTGCTCAGAATGAATGGAATTGCCGTTGTCTGGGTGATGCTGGCCGTGCAGTTGCTGCAGCAGCAGCCGTGGTATTGGCACTTCGTTGGGTTGCGGTTTCTGCTGTTGTAATGCGCTCTGCGCCTCGATCTCGTCCGCGCCGGCAGTTGACATACACGCCAATTGCTGGTCCCGCGGCACCCAGTTCTCCTGCCGACCGAAGGCCGTCGGATGAGTCAGCATGGCGTGGTCGTACGCTGATTTCCAGTTCATCAGCAACTCGTATGAAGCCAAGCACGCATTTTTGCACTCGTACCACTTCGGGGCAAGGAGCTCCTCGCTGGCCTTCCACAGCCGGTCGGCTAGGACCTGGCGTACCTGCTGACACAGCTGTTCCAAGGCCCCCTCCAAGGCCATTGATGACTCCATCGTGAATACCATGAACTTGTCAGGTTCATCTGTTGGCGTTGAAAGGGCAAGAAATGCCGGCGTGAGACACGTTCAGCTGCAATTCGTCAACGTGATTGCAGGGGATGCACATGGAGCAGTTCAGGCCTTACAGGGTCTAGAGAGAGTTACAACTCCGGACTAGTTGTCGACATTAAAACCAGAACAGGATCAACACCAAGGAGAGGAAGATGAGCGCCCCAAAGGAGAGAGCCAAAACTGAAGCGCGGTGGGAATCCTGATGTGGGAGGCTAACGACGGAAAGCTGGGGCCTGGCGGCCGTCCTCCTCCAAGGATCCGCTTTCTTTTCATTTTCCCTGGTGGGCTGTTTCTTCTCTTTACTTTCCTTCTCTCCTAATGCCCGCGTGGCTCCTCTTGGATCGCCGGATCCTTGTCCCCCGCCGATAGCCGGCAGGACCTGGTCAGCTGGCAACATGCCCATAATCCCGCCGTACATGGAGCCGACGGGCTACGGCCACCTCTCCCATGCCGCAGCATTTTCATAATTCTAGGGCAACGTACAACCCCCTTCACCCAACTTACCGTCTGCCTCATATATCCCGTCAGGCCCCCAGGCCCTCAAGGCCTATGGCTTACACCCCTTTCCAAACGCGCTCACCCCTCGACGCCTCCGCCCGCACATTCTCGAGCGCCGCCATCAGCTCTCTGGCCCACCGCATCAGGGGGACCACATGCTGCCGGTACAGCTCGCAGCATTTCCGGAATAGCTCCACTGCCTCTATATGTTTGATGCGACTCTTGTGTGGCGCGAAGTCCGCCACAGCGACATTCAGGCTTGGGAGCTGGCGCACAGCGGCAGGCGGCCCTACATTCGGGGCTGCACTGGCCGAGTTGGTAAGGCCGCCCTCATGATTCTGCCCTTTTTCCTCCTGGGCTCGCTGCTGTTGCTGCTGCAGAGCGAGTTGCTGTTGCTGTTGGGCGAGGTGCTTTGGTTGGCAGACTGGACAGGAGGCTTCGTCGATATATGGATGCGTCTCAAGTTGCTGCAGGAGCAAAAGGCCCGCAGCGAATAGCATCAGACGTTACTATCAGAGACTTTGTTGCAATACATTTCTTTGGCCTGCTCTTCCTTGCCTTGCCTTGCCTAAACACAGCTCAAGGTAGCATCCTTATGAAGGACAGACAGACAGACAGACAGACAGGCGCATACAGGCACAATTATTCTTGCCTCTTTGGGTTCTAGCTGGCTCGCGGCGTTAGATTGCCTTACCATCAGAATGCAATATCGACCCACATGCCCTCATGGAGAGGAGCCGAGCTGTCCCATGGAACGCCACTGCACCCCTACCAACCTGAAGATATCTCTCCGTAGCGGCAAATCCAAACTCGTCCCCTTGGCCGTCCTCGCCAACACCGCCCGCCGCGCCAGCGGCTGCGGCTGCGGCCTGTGCCTCCTGCTGCTTGCGCGCGTCCAAACTCCGTCGGAGCCGTGTAAAGTACACTTTCAAGGAAATCCTGAGGTTAGGCCGCGGATTACGCGCGTGGAGATTGAAATGCTGGACAAATCAGACGGTGCATAGGCTAAGGGTAAAATGCGTGCCACGGGAGAACTCTGTTAAGTCGTTGCGGTGCAGTGGCGTCTGGGGATTTACGCGCGCTGGAAAATCTCAGCGTGCAGGGAAATATGCAAGGCGATCGCTCTCAAACCCACACCTCACCTGAGCTGCAAAGACATCCCCTCCCGCAGCAGCCTTATAGCATCCTCCTCGCGATTGCGCTGCCGCTCCACCGCTGCGACCTCCTCTTGCCTACGTCGCCACCCTCGCCAACTCCGTTGTATCAACGCGGCGGCGTCGCTCTGCCTCGTCTGCTCATCCTGCGTAGGCCGGTAGTCGCTGGATGCGACCACCCAGACTGCTTCGACGGCGGCGGCATGAAGCAGACCTGCGAAGAACAGCATTTGTGGGGCTGTTGGTGCGGACGTGTGTGTTTTAGGTCAGGCGGAGGCGACCGTGAGAACTGCACCTGTAAAAGTGCCCTCGGGACTAGGCAACGCGGGCGTGATGAAATGTGATAGCCCCTGAAGCAGCATGGTGACCAGATGCCACTCTCTCTTATATGGCCTCGCGAATGATGCCGGCGATATCAGAGGACGAAAGATCTAGTTGCCCAAGAACATGATATCTCACCTGCCGCATCGGCAGCCTGCGGCTGGCCCGCTGCTTGCTGTCCCATAATCCCCCGCTGCGCAGCGCTCGGAGGCTGCACCTTGGCCTGCGCCGCGTTGTATAGCGCCGGCAGCACGTTCTGCTGAACCTTAAACTGCTTCGCCTGCGGATGCGTCGAAAAGCCCTCAAACTCGCGGTCTGCACGGCTATCCACGAGCCGTAACGAACCGCCGGGCGAGCACCATACGGCCGATAGGTATTGCAGCTGATCCGCCAGCGCCGCCAGAGTCAAGTCGCGTGAAAAAAGACGTGAGACATTGGAGGTCGTACCTGCTCCGCTAGCGGTGCCCAAAAGGGGCATCGCTAATAGCCCGGTGGCCTCCCGCAGCAGCGGCACCACCTCCACAGGCCAGCGGCCACGTCTGCCGTAGGCCTCTGCCACTGCAGCGTTGACAGCGGCGCTGGACTGAGACTGCGGCTGTAGTGGCTGCGGCGGCACGCGTTTCTGAAGCTCCAAGGAAAGCCATGCGCTGGCGGCGGCGAGCAGAACGCGCCGAGAGAGTGCGACGAGGCGGCGGCCATGGGCTGGCGGCGGCCCCTGCGGTGGGACCTTCGGCACCAGCAGCTCCAGCGCCACCGCACTGCTAGGCGCTTCCATGAAAGGAAACAGCTCCTCCTTGAGGATGGAGGTGGGGGTGACAGCAGCGCTTGCGTCACTGCTGCAGCGCTCTCCAGCATCCTCCTCCTCCAGCAGCCTCGCTAGGTATCCTGCCAGCACCATAAGTATCCTCGCGCCCAGCAGCAGCTGCTTGTCCAGGGCGTCTCGCGCCACCTTCGCCAGGCGGAAATACTGATCCGAGGAATCGCTTATCATCCTCATGTCATACGACACCTGGCCTCTACATTGGCATGGCGGCTTGAAGCCCAGCACCCACTGCCAGCGTGACGAGATTTCCCTTAGCTGGCCGTCGCTCAATTGCGGTATGCCCGCCAGCATGCCAGCAACGTTGGCGGAAAGGAAGGCGGTATCACAGGAAGCCATCACGAGCTGACCCACTGCCACCTCCACAAGCTCCACATAGGCCTCCCAGGGAAGGCAGCGGCCGCCGGCACCGCCGCCGACATGGCTGGCAGCGGCGCCAGCTAGCGGCGCAGGTGTAGGTTCCCCGCCTGCAAGGTTCCATCGTTTCAAAGTCACCGCGGCCTCCTTGCTTTCCCCTTGCTTTCTCGAGCAGGACGTGGGGAAACCCGCGAGCGCGATCAGACAGGGAACGCACTAACGCCGGGGCCAGTGCAAGCGCTGTTACTGCTCTTAAGGGCTTATTAAGAGCTCTTATGGACTGGTTGGTGCAACCCTCCAACCCCGTCAGCAGGCCGTCTTACCCACAACTTAACGAATGCCTGTCTCGCGCACACTATTCGCCTAACCAACGGGTCGAGCCCCAGCCTCTCACCCTGGGATGTGTTGCCGAATGACGGAGCAGAGCCGGCGGACGAGGTAATAGATTTTGCGCCGGCGCCGGTGGTGGCGGTGGCGGAGGCGGTGGCGAGAACCGGCGATAACAGCCCATCTCGCCGGCAGCACCAAGCCAAGTAATACAGCACGTCGCCAATGGCCTTGTGGGGCAAGTTCTTTGCAAAGTAGTTGAAAGCCTGCGGTGGCAGGTGAAAGGCGGCAGCGCGAACTGCTGCGGTTTGCAGTTTGCGGTTTCCGGAGGCAGTTTAAGGGAAGCCGTTGGGAGAGCAGGGTCCACCGGGTACCAGACAAACACTCATCCAGAGACAAAGGATGGTAAATACTATTACAAGCATTGAGCTGCGGTGACCACCTACCCAGCAACCCGCCAATCCCTCCCCTTAACGGCTGTCGACAAACGTAGCACGCATAGGTGATATGGTTTTTTCCCTATCTGCGCATTCCTCTCCCAGCCATCGGCCTAATAATTAGTTGTAGGCAACCAGAGCTTCACAGCCCCCCGCTATACCGTCCCACTCCCTGTCCTCCCGGCTCAAAACCCCAGTGCGGGACACCACCTGCTGCAACAGGTACTCGGGCAATTGGTCCCGGATCAATCGGGCCGCCGGCACAGCCAATGGGAGCCTGCCGCGGTCTAGCCTCCAGCTCCAGACCCTGACAGGTGGGCATTCCAGAACGGGGCCATACGTAGAAGGTAAGTAGAAGGTAGAGGGCAACCACGAGGGATGCGATTCTCCGGAGGGCCCTCTCAATTGTTCCTTGGCAAACGAGCTCGCCTGCCTTCATGCACGCTCGCATGCTGCATCGTGCGGCCTCCCGGCAAAACACCGGGCGTACACACGCATGGACGGGCATGCCAACGAAGGAAGGGCCATAATGCACGTATGGGAGGTGAGAACGGTGCGTTATGAAAATGGTCACGGCTGACAGGCGCGCTACGGAATTGGGGATTGCGGAGCGGCTAAAATCAAGGCCAGTAATATTGGCAGGTCATACCCTTCTGATGAACAGACCCAGGAGGCTACCGCTTGTCGTCACACCTGCCCGCCAGTTCGTCGTCCTTCAGTACAAGCATCGCCGTACGCCAAGCCGTGTACGACACCGCCGGCGCCAGTGCAAACTTCCCAGCCAGTTCGTCAGAGTTTACGAGCGCTTCCTGAACCCAGACGTTGAGGACCTTGAAATCCAGGCCCTCAGAAAGCAGCAGGTCCATCAGCGCCCCGTATGTCGGGTCGGAAAAGCCCTTGTGGAAAATCGGCGGCTGCAGGAGGTCCTGCTGGAAGGCGGCTGCCTGAGCAGGCGCCAGCGGCACCGTCGCCACCAGCGCCAACGCCCTCCATATTACTGCGCGAATGCTGCAAACGAGGGCGGTCTGCAGGGGAGGTCGGGACGTTGTCGGGATAAGACAAGAAACCCAAACCAGGATGACCATTAACCGGTATTATTACGACGGCTAAGTGCGGCCTGTTTGCACGACCATACACGTGATATCCCCCCTATTCGCTAGTCAAGCAGGATCTGTTTCGGGTAGCCTACCGGCTGGAGCTGGAAGTCGGCCTCGGCGTCATTTAGCAGCGCTATGGTCGTCCGGCAGGTGCGCACGCCACGAACCACAGGCCTCAGCGCCGTTAGCACCGCCTCGCTCGTGGCTGGCCGCAGTGCGCCATCGCCAAACACGGACGCATCCTTGTAAGCTTCAATAGCCGTGCGCAGCGACTGATACGACACACACGCAATCTTGACGGCAAGGTCACGTGCGAGCGCAGCTGCCACATGCAACCGAGGCATCGTGCCAGCCTCATCCGGCATCACCACCTGATGCGCGGCAATGCTGAGCTGATGCCCCAGCAGCTGCCGGGTGGGCGCCATTTGCGGCAACGCAGCCGCTGTCACAGACTGAGCTGTCGCAACCAACCCCGCCTGTCCCGTTACCCTGGCAACAGTGGTGGCGTAGCTCTGCCCCATGGGTTTAAGAGCATGTTGGGCGGCAACTGTAGCAGGGGCCGTCCGCGGCGAAGCAGTAGCACCAGCAGCACCGACGGCGCCACCTGTTTGTGGAGTCTGGACGGCGGAGCGTCCCGCCGCGACACGCTCTGGTCCCAGGATAGCCCACCACACGTGAGTAGCATGCTTGATGGGTAATCGCCGACACCATTGGGACAGCCCCGGAAGACCGTATAGCTGCTCCAGAGCTGCCAAGTGCTGCTGTTGCTGCGTAGCGAGTCTCGTCGGGCTTTGCTTGCGCAGAGCCGCCATCGTAGCTTGTGCCACATGCATCAGGGAGGTGACGGCTTCGGATTTCTGAAGACCTGGCGAATTAGCGGCAGCAGCAGTGGCGGCAGCAGCATCACCAGGAACTGGCATCTGCTGTGCCGACGTGCCCATTGGCACCTGCGCCAGCGCCACTTCGGTCATTGCGTCGGACTCCGGCCCGAACTGCAGCATCAGCGCCAGCGCCTCCAGATGCCCCAGCCAATGGCCGCAGCGCTTAAAACACTTGGCAGCCTCGTGCAACAGCGGCATCGCCGTCTCCCAGGTCACCAATGCCGACGACGACGACTCTGATGCCGCCGGCGCTGTATCACTACCAATCTGTTCCCACGAGGCAGGTGATGGCCGCGGCAGCTGGTGCTGCTCCCCGGCGCCCATTTCCTCATAACCTGCTCCGGCACTCGCCCATCGCTGCAGAATCAAGCGCGCCTCCAGTAGAGCTGCATGGCCCTTGCACACCAGCATCCTGTTGCCGACCGCCGTCGACGCCGTCGGCGTGAAGAATGAATCCTCAGGCGCCGTGATCGCCCATCGGTCCAGCTGTAGCCGCAGCCTGCGCGCCGTCTCCGGCTCCGTTTGGGCCATGACGCAGCGGTGAAGTAGATCCCACGCGCGTTCATCCACCGGAGCCCATGTCGCTGCCAGAGCGCTAACGGTGGCGATGACACCATCGCCAACAGTCTTTCCTACCGTCCCCTTCCCCTTCGTCGGCTGCTTGGACGCTGTGGACGTCGGCGCCTTGCTTGCTATGTATTCCGAGATCAGCCTCGCCGCGTAAGCGAAGTCCCTGTGATCTAGCAGCAGCTCCACAGCTCCCAGCGGGTCGGTCTCCCTGCCGCAACCCGGGTGGCAGGGTGTGACACGGAGTATGTGAAACGCCGTCAGGGACCAAGAGGGCTACTCACTGCCATGTCGATTGCCACTGTCATTTCATAGGCATATCGGCGTAGGGATTTCTGCTCTAGAGCAGGGAACAACAGATAATAGGAAGGCACGCACGCGCAGAGCACGTGAAGTCGTTGCTGTTGAGACGACCCGCTGACTAGATAACCAGTCTCTGACACGCCCCCAGGCAGCTAACTCCCTTACGGGCACATGCAACCGGCACCACCTCCACCACCACCACCACCACCACCACCACCGCCACCACCACCACCAACATAACCTCCCAGCACTTGCCGCTTCAGCCGCGCCAGCTCCCGCCAGTAGCCCATCCGCGCCAACAGTTTGTCGCGCTCCGCCTCCACCGGTATCAACCCTGCCACCCGCCTCGCCCTGGCATGTTCTCTCTTAGCGTTACACCTGAGCACCACACGCCGCAACGCCAGGCCGTAACTACCGGCCCAACGCCGCTTCAGCATGTCGTGCAACTCGGACCTTAGCGGCGCGAACATCTCCGTCGCTGCACTGGCGCCACTGGTGCTGCTTCGTTCATCAGCGGCCTCGTCATCCTCACTATCGGCCGCAACAGAGCCACGGCCACCGCCAGCAGCGGCGACGCTAGGTGCCAACAGTCCTGTCAGCGTCTCCAGGTCCTTTGCGAGGTAGACCTGCTCAACAGCCTTCGCCAACCACGCCAGGGCACGTGCGCGTGACGCCGCGGCGGCAGCAGCGTGTGTTCCGGCTGGCGGCGCAGCTAAAGGGTCCAATAAGGTGCCGCCGTACGCATCTAGTACGGCATGCTGCCGCTGGTGTACGGCATGCTGACGGAGTGCCTCCGCAGCACCATCCAGGCAGCATGCAGCGGCAGCGGCGTGCTCCTTGGCTGCCAGCAGCATGCGCAGGGCAGTGCTGTGGTTGCCGGCCTTGATGGCCAGTTCGGCAGCTGGAGCTGTCAGTCCGCAAGCCTGGGCAGGGGGGTCGTGATGGGTGAAGCGGTGATCACCTTAATTTTAGGGAATTCAGGGGGATCGCGATCTATCGGAAGATAAAAGAAGCGATCAGAATGCGAAGAAGCCATTAAATGTGACATGTGATATGAGCACTCTGCGCCCTTCGCGGGTTACCTACACCCACCTTGCCCGTCCACACGAACCTGTAGGCACCTTCCAGCCAATCCGAGCCATCGCCGCAGCTCGCACGCCGTTACGGGATCCGGCGATTGCTCCGGTCGGCTCGCTGCCGCCAGCAGCTGCAGCGCCGCTCCCGCCAATAGCCGCCGTTGCTGCGTGGGTGACTCCTCGTCGGCGGCGCGGCGGCGCTTAAGGTACGCCTCCGCCACCTCGGCCCGAACCTGGAGGTATGGGTAAGCGTCCATTGTAACCCGACTGACTGTGGCATAAGCTGTGATGGAGCTTGCTCTCTACGGAGGCCCTTGGGAACCTCGTTTCCTTAGGTTAAAAGGTGTGTGTGTGCGTAGGTGCATAAAGGTCGCGCTTGGTGCGACACGTAAGTATGCAAGCGGAGCCGTTCAGCGTTGCAAAGATCCACAAAAGGACCCCACGATGTGACTTGTCCGCAATGCCCTCCACCCGCCGCGCTCACAAGGTGCCGACGCACGATCCACCCTCGACATACACTTACCATATCTGCCGCCTGCACGAACGCCTTTCTTGCCATGAGATAATGCCGATTATCCAGCAGGTTGCGAGCCCGCTTGGCCCACTCGGCACGACTACTGGTCGCCTGCTGGGTGAGGCCGTACCACACGGCGTCTTGGCCGTCCTCCAAAAGCGTCCTGCGACCCGTGGGTCCGTCGGGATACGTCTGAAAGGTAAAGGTGCTTTGGAAGAGACTTTGGGCAGAAGTAGAGGTTCGTGGGGTAGCTGCACTACAGGGTGCGATGGCGCACAGGATTTCCCCTTCGACAGAAGCACACCACATGGGGTGTGTTTGTGTGTATGTGCGGGACTACATAACCGGCGGACCTGCGCGGGTGGGCCCTAGGAATTTCGCCGATCGTGGGATTATGCACGGCATGGAGAGCAGGTGAGCAGGGCAGCCGAGAAACCAGCTGAATGAGCTATTGAGCTGGCAGTTTCTCATACCGGTTAGGAGAGGGAGAGCTGGTGTTACAGCTGTGTAAAAACAGAGGTTTCGGGCAGATCCTTGCAGTGCCCCCAACCAGGAGGACACTGCAACAACGGCCCCGCCCCTCCAGTGGCCACATCTTTTCGTTTCTTTACCATATGAAGGCCCAACTCCTGACCCACCGGTGTACCGCCCGGGCGATCCCTAGGCTTTGCAGCAGGTGGTAGAAAGGCGCCCGCTTGGTGGGATTGCGGTCGAATATGACGACGTTGTTTTTGGCGCGCGTCAGCGCTGTGTACAGGTGCTTTAGCTCCTCCGCCAGCAGCACATGAGAGCGCTCGTCAAACTTTAGCGGTCGCACGGCCCCAGGATCGGGTGCAGTCACCTGCACGGGTAACATGGGCGGCGAAGGAGGGATGGGTATGGGGTCCCGGTTCCCGGTTCCATGACCGGACGCATAAGGGCCCTGCTATCTATGCAACGGGTGTCGCATCAATGGCAATGAGCAACGCCCACACACGTGCGTGCAATCATCAAAAGATGGTACGTGCGGGGGTTTGTCTGACGTGTCCGCCGCCTAACATAGCCCACCTGCTGCATGTTGTACTTGTGCCCGTCTGCCGCCGCGACGCCGCCCGTTGCCGCCACCTCAGCCAGGTATGAGCCGAGCACCCGCCACTCGGCGTTGGCATCGCTGTCGTTGAAGAAGTCCACAATGAACACCTGCATGGACACCGATGAGGTCAGGGAAGGGAAGATCCGATCAAAGCAGCGGACTAGGAGAGCGGACGAAGTTCAAAAAGCCCGGGTATGGCGGTGGTGCCGCCAAGTCTACCCTATGGAAAAAGGTAAACCAAGGGACAACGGTATCACAGCAGCAGTGTGTTGTACTACAAAGGTAACGGCTGTGCTGTACTGCAAGGGTAACGGCTATGTTATACTGCAAGGGTACGGCACGTCACACCCATGTGAAGGCACAGTTAAGATGAAGTTTAAATGCGGGTCCACCAATACACCGCGTAACTGTGTGAATGCGAAACAGACAGGGCAGGTTACCAGCATGCCCAAACCAGCAACTAGCCCTCCCCGCAGGATACGCACATCGTCGAACTCCAGCCCCTTGGCCTGCGGCACCGTCATGATGATGGCGTTGGAGTCCTGGATGTCCTGAGGCAGCTGGGCCACAGAGGCCATGGTGCGGACAAGAATCACTTGATGGGCCCCGAACTCAATCTGAGGAGGGTGGGCAGGAAAGCGCGTGACGGAGGGAGCAAGAAAGGTGGTGTTATTTCGGCGGGCAGTCAGTATCGCGAATGGAAGGCCGCGCTGGGAGATTGCGCCTCACAAGTAGAGGAGGGAAGAGTCGAAAGGAAAGAGTTTCAGTCACTTTCCGTGTCGCAATATGAGCTGCGACACGGAAAGCCGTCGCCGCTGTGCGGCATGGCATTAGACGGCCAAGCATCATAAGGTGTGCTTAAAATGCAGCTCCGTATTTGGGGTCGAGAAGGCAGAGAGGAATACGAGATCTGGTGGCGCTAAGACGCACGATGTAAGTGAGAAGAGCATTTTCATGCATATGACTCTCCAAGTCCCCATGCATGCATACACAAACTAGTCGGCCACGCACGGTGCGCCTTCAGCCGCGCGCCCTGTCCACATCACCCCGAGAAAAACTTCATTTGCCTCCCGAATCGCCCCCTGCTCCCCACCCTCGACGTGTTCCTGTCCAAGCCGCTGAGCAGGATCGCCAGATGGTCTGAAGAGATGCCCTCCAGCAGAAGCGGGTGAGGTCCGGGGAAGAGCGCCCGCTCTCGATCAAGGTGGTCCAGCTGACGGGGGAAGTAGTGCCGGAGCACATCCACCACTAGTGCCGCTACATCCAGCACGCCTTGATGGGTGCTGCGAAGGCACGTACAAGAGCAGAGCCAGCGGGAGGCAAGGGTGAGTGGGCTGTCGTGAGTGGTGATGAAGGGGAGACGGCGAGTGGGCTGTCATGAGTGGTGATGGAGGGGGGACACGGCGCGAGAGAACGGGCGTTGGTTTGTAACCAGGGCACGACACGGCCATGCTGCAGGTGGGTTTGAGCGGGGGGGCGTGTCGCAGAACGGAGATGGGGGATCGCCATATGCATACGTGGAAGCTCACACTTGACGGGTTGCGAAAGGACACAACCAAACCTGCACTCCTCTCTTCCCTTCTCACCGAAAGTTCATCCTTAGCTGTTGAATCTGCGGCGTCGCCACCGCCAGGCCGTGGCCCCGCCGCGGCACAATTGCGACCCGGCTGCCAGCACCGACGCCGTCGTCGCCTGCACCTGCCGCCGCCGCCGCCGCTACCGCTACCGACTGTGCCGCCGCCATCTGCTGCTGCACCTGCTGCTGCTGGCGGCGGCGCTGGTTTTCCTCAAAGAACAGCGTGCAGATGTCTGTGAAGCGGAAGCCGATGCCTCGGGCGATGGTTTGTGCAGTGTCACCGCAATAGAAAAGGGTGTTGGGGTCGGCAGCCACCGCGATGTCCAGCAGCAACTCACCCTGCGTGAAATCCTGAACCTGCGGGATCCGGAATGAGGCTGGTGGAGGAAACTTCACGCACCGAAACCCCATGCGCCTGAAACCCGCTACCCTTCGCCAGAAGTGGCAGAGGCCTCTGCACGTCCCTAATGAATACTGCTCACCTCATCGCGATACAGTGCGTGAATTGGCGTCCCGCTGTAACTACTTGCGGCCATCTCCCGGTAGATGTGCCCCACAAGGTCCAGCAGGTCATATCGCCACTCCTGCCGCTTCAGCCGCTCATACCTGCAGCGATAACGGCGGCAGCGGCAACAGCAGCAAAACAGTGGCATCAGCGGCAGCGATAACGGCGGCAGGGGCGGCAGCGATAACGGCGGCAAGGGCGGCAGCGATAACGGCGGCAGCGGCGGCAGCGATAACGGCGGCAGCGATAACGGTGGCAGCGGCAACAGCAGCAAAACAGTGGCATCAGCGGCGGCAGCGGCGGCAGTAGTATAAATGCATGTCAGCGAGGTCGCCAGCGCAGCAGCAGCAGCCGAAGGGGGACCACGCAGCCCGTACGTGACGTGCGTAACGCAATATAAACACATATATAAATCCCTGCCCTGCGCATTACGACTCATCCGCCCCCTTTCGGCCCGAGGCCGACCAATTAAGAGTACGACACAATTAAACCCATACGACACAATTTAAGTAACCCCAAAATTTAATGCTTATTGGGATTTAGCCCGATTTGGGGCTTAAGTTCTCTTCCCCCATTAAGTGCACACAGTCATTGTGCAGGAGCGGCGGCCTGACCCGATTGAATTTATGGCCCCCAAATCCTGAGGACCAATTATTTCCTACGGAACCAGTAAACACCTCAGCCACGCACGGGGCTTATACCTTTCGAATATGGGCCACACCAGCTTCCCGCGGACCTCCTCGCTGAAGTTAGGGGCTCGCTTGCGGCCGAGTGTCAGGTACGCGGACAAGCTGAGATGACCCATGGGACTGTGGGGCGTATAGGACACAGCGGAGTTGCAGTGAGAGCGGCGGCGAGGTCCCTGATCGCTTGTCGCGTTTTGTATACCAGCACTGGAGTTACTCGCTGGCTCCACGTTTGAAGCAGAGGAGGGGGAGGTGGACTGCTAGGGATGATCCTGAATGCATCCCGCATCATCCCGGAGTCGCCACCCTTGAGGTAGCTCACCTCGCAATGGCCTCCGCACTGCCCTTTAGATAGCTCATAATCTCTTGGTAAACCAAGCCAGGGGCCACACTGCCGCGTTGCTCGGGGGCTGCGCGGGGCCGGGCCCATAGGGGGGCGAAGGGGGGGACGCAGAGGTGGGGGGGCTTTGGCCTGGCAGCCTGGCGGCTGGAAGAGCGGAGGAAAATGATCTGTCATTGAAATGCGGCGGAGGGACCCAGGGCTGGCACCCAGGGCCGGTCCTGTACCCAGGGCTGGTATTAGGGCTGGGCGTAGGGTATGGTTCGGTGATAGGTGAAGGATGCGGCGAAGAGAATGGGGTCCGATGGATGGATGGAGTTCCCTCCTATAGCACGTATGCGGACGCGGAACCGCAGGATCTACCCGCTACAAGGCTAGCAGCATCCACAACCCGGCTCACAGGTAATCTTCTTCCACATGCTGTTGACGAAGTACTGGTACGTCACCTCGCGGTTCAGCCGAGCCAGGCCTGCCACACCCGGTCCGTAGTCATCTACCGCAGCCAAACCCTCGATGCCGCCCCCACCACCTCCCCCTTCTAAGTCCGCCAGCGCCCCTGCCCGCGCTGCTACCGCCGCCGCCACTGCGGCGGCCGCCTCCACCTCCTCCTCTAGTGCCACCAAGCCGTCCGCTGCGCCTGCCGACGCGTCGGCGCCGACCCCGCCAGCATCGCCGGTTCCTGGGGCACCGTTGCTGCCTCCTTGGTTAGCAACGGCCCCGCCGGTCGCATCCGCCTCCTCTTCGTCATCGCTGACGTCTTCATCCAGTGCAACCACCAGGGCGGCACCATCGGGATCCAGCTCCTCACCATCATCGGGAAGCTGATGAAAGCAGCGACGGGGCGGCATGAATGTGCTGTAGGTCAATGTCGTGCGAAACGTGGGGAATCAGGGCACGATGCAGGAGACCAATTCATAGCAAATCATAGCGACGGAAATGCGACTCAGTGGCGACGATGAACCCCTAATGGCGGGCAGGGTGTAAACAATGCACAAGAGCTGTTGGTAAGTTCGGGGACCTCGTGTGGCTTGTTTGCATTAGTGACTGGCTGGGAGCAAAATGAGGACAAAATAAACTTTTGCGTTTCCTTGCGTTAGCCACAAAGAAGCCCCCGTTTCCGCAGTAACACTATCACAACATAGTACTACCGCAATCCCGACATCAGCCCGTCTGTACTTGAAGGATCGCGCCGTTGGGCTGGCGTGGAAAGAAGGGCCGATCCGTGGTTCCGTCCAGCATGCGCAGGTACGCCCTGCTGGAGAGGAACAGCGGGAAGGCCTCCGATGGCACGTCGCGGAAGGTGTGATATGTAGCGCTCGCCATCGCCATCACGCGCGCAAAGTCCGCCGGCGGCAGCACGGCACTCTGCAGCCGACGGAACGCTAGCGCGACACGCTCGCACAGCGTCGCTGAGGCTGTCACGAAGACCGCGTGCACGGGGTCGAGGTGGGGGTTAGTGTAATGCCTCAGCCAGTTGCCCCACAGCCGGAAGACGGCGCACGTGGTTTTGCCGGTTCCAGAGCGGCCCAGCAGGATGATGGAGGAAGGGGGTTTGGGGACAAGGTTGATGATGTCGTACTCTTCCGGGGAGAGCTTGAAGGGGAAGTCCACCTAGGGATGGAAATGAGCGTCGGATGTTCAGAATTGACAGAGCGGGGTCTCTTTGGGCTCGCTGGTGTAAGGAGGCGAATGAAAGGAACCAGCTGGTGCTGGTACTGAAGGAACGAGGTAGGACTAACCATCGTGAAGGTCGGTGATGACAACTGACGTCGCTCAAAGGAGGGAAAGTGGAAACAAGAGCTAGGACACGTAAACTAGGTAATAAGCCATCAAGGTCCTGGAGGGGAAGGAAGCGGGGTGAAGGTCCCAAAGACCCGCAACCTGATTTTTGAGTTGCGCGACCTTTGATGTCACTGGATGACGGAACCTACGGCAAATCCCTTCCTTCCAGGTGCTCCCCAACAAACCCCCTTCCCAGGTGCTGCCCTTGCGACTTTGGACACCTTCACCCACACTGGTGACCTCCCCCTTGTGACGTGTACCTTGGCCGCCTCCAGGCCGTGAAGCACCGCCGTCACCAAAACGCTGTCCAGGTTGTAAAACTTCATCGGAGTGTACGTATCCACAGCCCAGCTGGCCGGTGGGAAATGCTCCCGTAAGTCAGTCGCTTGCTGCTGCGGTGCATTCTGTTCCGGGTCTTTTCGCCATCGCGGGCCGCGGGTCTTTTCGCCATTGGAGGCCGCCGAATCTCCGTCAGATGTCTTCCCTGATTCACAATAGTGACGTGGCAGTCGCTGCGCCGTACGGCACGCGGCGGCCGCATCGACGGCGGCACGCCCGGCGCAACCAGGGGGGGTCGACGCCTCGTGGTGCGGAATGGGTTGCAGCCGCAGCCGCTCTCTCATGGCCAGTGTACGGCGGAAGGACGCGCGTACCAGGCCAATCATATCTTCATAGGCCTTATGGTTCAACGTGATGAACTAGCGGTGCATGTTGGAGAAGGGCAGGGCATATACATCGAAATCTCACTGCGCATTACAACGAACTGACGACCTAACGTGGCAGCTGTCGGAACCGCCCTAACACATGCGGCTGAAAGCAGGAGCCATATCGCCGGGGAAACCACTATATGCATATTTTTCTAGCAGAACAAGAATCAATGTAATTTTTAGCATCTCGCATTCAAGAGCATCCATGGGCCGTGCGTCATCTGCTGTGCAGTAGCTTGCGCGTGGCCAGGCGCTAAGCAGACATTCCCGCCTGCTAGTCCCCCCTTCTTCCAAGCGCTTCTGTCACCTCACACCTCACATCTCACACCTCACACCACACACCACACACCACACACTCACCCACAGCCGGATCATCTCCGCCCAAGTGCGGGTCTCTTCGTCGTACTCCACTGCCACTTCGAACAAAATGCGGCCGCCCTTGGTAATCTTCAGCCTCCACAGCTCCTGATAGCGCAGGCGGCGCAGGAGGAGAAGGCGGTGTGTGGGGGGAAGGGGGAAAGGGGGGAGGGGAGGGGGAGGGGAGGATGCCACAACGAGCAAGATGAGCCTGTTGGAAGTCCAGAACACTGTAAATCGTCCCTGGTGTGGGAGTGCAGCTCAGTGGCAAAGAAAATGGCTAAATGAGATCTCTCAATGGTCATTGCCTGAAGGTATAGCTCCGGCTCTTAAGTCCTGGAGCTCCGCTCTGTGTTTCCTGGAAGGGTTCCTCTTTCTGAAGGAGCTCGGAAGGACGAATTGGCGAGTAGCCCCATACAACTCCCTGGCATACTGGCAGCATCTGAATTACAGCACCTAACTAAAAAGGCGCCCCTTCCGTCGATTTGAGAACACCCGCAAAGGACGACTGAGCACATGCATATGCTCACATGCTTCTGATGGAAACGCCTCGTCGGTTACGTACCTCGTGGGCTCGTGCTGTCCAGGTTTGCGCCCTGAGACATCCCCCTCACCTGCTGCGCCAGCATGGGATCGTCCGCGGGGAGCTTCTTGGCGCCCCGGCATCGGGCCCAGTAGCCACTACCGATGATGGGCAGGCGAGACATGACCAGTCGCCTGCGGAAGGGGCGCAGGGCGGAGGGGGTGAGGTTACGGATACTGTGGGTACTTTCTCTCCAGGTACATATCCCCCCATCTTCCCCCTACCCCCATCCATCGGGGGCCCAGGCGGGACAACGCGATAACATCTGTAGTCTGTTACAACTGAACAAACCCACGCAGGAGTGCGGAGTCGCTTTCCAATGACGGCTCTGCGCTATCCAATACGGCCATCTGCGTGCATAGGCTGGGGCTAATAGCGTATAGCCGTTGGCTGGCCCATTCCCTCTCATGCCCGCAGGACCACCTCAGTTACGGGACATCTGACTAAGTGTGATTGGAATCACAGTACGGTACTGAGACTACAATTCCGCAGGAAGCGGTGGAGGGAAGCAGGAAAGAAGCAAACGCATGCCAGAGCGACAGCATTCGCCAGGACTTAAAATGAAAAAACCTGGTGAAGGATTACCCCCCACCCCACCCCACACCCCACCCCACACATATATATATATATATATGTGTGTGTGTGTGTGTACATATATGTGTATATGTCTATATATACGTCTACAACCCATCATCCACGCACCTCCACATGTCTGGCAGCCGACCCCAAGCCTCGTAAGCCTGGCGGGTGATGACGAAGCGCCACGCCAGGCCGCGGAGCGGGTGATCCGCCGCCTCGCCGTCCGCTTCGGGCAACATGCCGACGGAGCTCACCGATGCCACGGCTGCTGCCGCAGGTTCGCCCCCAGCTGCCGAAAGCTGCAGCAGCTCCTCGTCTTCCACCAGGGCCTCTCCGGGAGGAGGGCCGTCGTCATCACTGTACGCCGCTGCGTTATTTGCGAGGGAGTGGGAAAAACGTTAGTTAGCACCCCTTACATACACTCCTCCAGCCAACGGGTAAACATACCCTCTCCATTACAACCGGCATCTCATCTCTGTTCCCTTCTACCAGTGTGCCACCTGCTTTGCCACCACTCGACAGCTTGAATTCACCCGATTTTAAAATTGCTTCGTTGGTTCATTTCCGCAACCCCGCAACGTGCACGTGCACACTCAGGCATCTACGACGAAACACTTGTATGTTTCGGCCGAAACATACAAGTGTTTCGTCACCCTTAGGCTGCTGCAATTGTAAGCACCTCCCTCCAGTTCCCTCTTCAAACCGCCGCCACATGTCTCACCACCCTCCGGCCCCTCCTCCTCGGTCCCCACGTCCACGCCATCGACACGCATCTCCGCCACAATGCGCTGCGGCTTCCGATTGGTGGTTGCGTTTGCGGCGTTCGTGTCAGCAGCGGCATCTGTGGCGGCGGCATGGCGTGTACTGCACGAGAGGCTGGCAGGTAAGAGCTGCAGGCAGTAACGGCGACACGGGCCACATGTGCAGAAGGGCTGAGGAACGCGCCAGGCCCGCCCCAACGGTACACAGCAAACCGAAGAGGGCGCAACACTCACCGCACGCGGTGAACAAACTGAGTTACAGTAAACCCTTATCCTTCTCAATGGTGTAATAATCACGACCCGACACGAGTTGGTGACGGCTTTCCTTGAAGCTGAAAAAGGGCGGGGTCCCCAATATCTGTTCATTAGGATACCTTGGATACAGATTATACATTGAGAAGCTTACAAAAACGCACTTTAATCAGCTTGGACGCCAGTGGCAGCACCAGCGGCTCCGGAACTGCCACCAGCTGCGCCAGCGGTGCACTCTTGAGCAGTTGGTAGTCCGCTAAGTCGGCGGCGGTTCGAATGGCCCGTAGACCGCCCATGGCGCCTATCCAAGCCAAGGCGCTGGCAATGTAATTTTTATTTACAAGTTTTAATGAACTTTGTTTCATAGCTACTGAAACAACACATGTTTGGTTTGTAAAAGGGATACTATTGCCATCCTTTCGGCTCTTGCCATCGCCCGCGTTGGCTGCGCCCGCGACACCCCTGGCCGCGGCCTTATCGGCCGCTTCTTTGCCGGCCGTGGCCGCGGCCTCATCGGCCGCCTCCTTGCTGGCTGTGGCCGCCGCATGTGGGCCTTTCAGCTGCTGAAGGGCCTTGCGGACGAAGTTGAGCGCCCTGGGTTTGCCGTTGCGTGCCCATGGCACCGCGACAGCGGGGCCAGCATGCAACAAGCGGCAGGAGAACTTTCAGGATGCGGATACAAAAAGCTGGATCGCATAACCACCCCGAACTATGAACAGCCCATGGATCACGTGCAAATACGCGCGACAATGCATTACTTGACAAATAAAACGCAGGACAACGACATGGCCAGGACATCACTACGTACGAGTACATGCCTCCCCTCCCCAATTTCCGGGTCTTCCACCCCGCCCCCCCCTACGGCTCCCCGCCGCAAAGGCACATACACCACCTCACTCACCCCGACACCTCCTCTTGCAGCTGGATCAACAGCTTCTTAACCTTCCTGCTGCTGGCAAGGTCTTCTGGCCGCATGCCCGCTCTGTTCCGAGCTGTTAGCGCCATCAACCGCGCCTCCTCGGCCGCCACCGCAGCCTCCGCCTCAGCCAGCCCAGGTCCCTTACTCAAACCCTGCTCCTTTTGATTTACAGCACCCGTGGCACCTGATTGCCCCGCGCGACCCAGAAGTGTGTGCAGCAGCTTAGCCGCGACTTCCTCACGGTGGGGTCGGGAAGCCGCGACGTGGATGGGGGTGTTGGAGGCCGCGTCAAGACAGAGGACATCGGCGCCGGCGGCCACTAGAATCTCTAGCAGCGCCACATCGCCAGTAAAACAGACCTGTGCTGGTGCATGAGTTTAGAGGAAAAAGGAAACCATCAAACCCCCGGGGAGGGACATCGTTTTCTTCATGCAATAATCTGCGGCCGCCCGGTTGGGGTCGATCGACCCCGGAACGCCTCACTGCAAAAACCGCAGCGCACCTTGTGCAGAAGGTTGCTCTCCTCCTGCAGCTGCACCTGTCCCGTGCCGCCCGCGGGCGCGCATTCCTCTACCGAGGCTACACCGCGTAGCAGCAGCTCCCCAAGCAGGGTTGGTGTGAGACACATGGGGACCGGCCCCAGCGGCGCCGTCGTGCCCACAACCGCGCCAGACACCAGATTCCATATCGCCAATCGCGGCAGTGGGCCCGTGCCGGGTGGCCCGTGCCATGCGCCAATGTCACCGGCGCGCCAGTCACGGCCACCAGTTTCGTTGCAAAGTTGCATTAGGAGCGTCACAAGGGGGACGGAAAGCCAGGGGGGAGACGCAGTCCGGGTGCAGGAGGTGGCCGCGATGTCGGTCAGCGCCTGCAGGTGCGTTAAGGAGACGCGAGGCACCCCGGGTGGAGCCCAGAGTGCAGGAGTTTAGGTAACAGAGAAGGACCAGCAAACGAAGCTGCAAACGTCGAAATCCAAGTTTTATTGTGGGGTGGTAAGTTAGGTACCGGAATATGATAAATGGCTGAGCATGGGTCTTCTCAAGGTGTGTTATCAACCTCAGGTGGTGCTAAAACAACAACAGGGGATCTATTTGGGGAATTTGTTTGGGGTACTGGTCGGGACGTACACCATCGCTCCCATCCCAGGCCAAACCGCCCCTTGAACCGGTCTGCATATGGACAAACGCCCCCTCTCGCTCAGCGACCTCTTCCTGTCTGAATCCTGTCCGCCCGGCGAGGCCCTTGATTTGCTGCTTACCCTCACTGCGGGCCAGAGCGTCACGTTGGCATGCTCCTTCAGCCAGGCCCGCACCTTGCCGCACGCTGCGGCGCCCATCTTGGGCTTGAGCGCGGAGCCGCTGAAGGACGGCCGCCAGCAGTCCAGGATGGCACGAACCACGTCCTGCAGAGACAAGACGCATTCGCGCACATCCGCTCCTGATCGACACAGGAGGTATTGGCAGCAAACTGGCGGAGCTAGCAGCCAAATGTGTTCCCCAAGACACGACACTGCACATGTTCCATTAGGGATATCCGATTACAACAATGACTGAAGTGGTTACTCAAGTTGACTTGACGGCTGCGAGTCCTTTGAAACCACACCTGCATGCCCTCCTCCTCCTGACTGCCCAGCACCCGCGACAGCACTGACTCCGCCGAACCCGAGGACGACGCGGGGGCGCCATCGTCCGCTGCACTGCTGTCGCCAAACTGGAGACCGCGTAGCCTCGCGTTTTGCATCAGCAGCCGGCTGCCGGCTGCACCCCCGCTGCCTGCTTATGCCTCAGCACCAAAGCGAAGGGCGGCCGCGAACAAACAAGGCGGAAAACGGAAGCGTAAATGTACATATGTGCACGATATGAACCGAGGACAACATTTTGTATGACGGTGCAAGGGAGGCGTATGGAACAAAATAGGATAGACAACACTCGCCCGCCCACTCACCCTTGCCGCCCTTCTTTCCGCTCTTGCCGCCGCCACCGCCTACGGGGCCAAGCAGAGTTGGTTGTGCCCCTGCCGCCAGCAGTAGCCGCATGCATTCGGGCCGCTTCTCACGATACGCAAGCATCAGTGGCGTCAGCTGACCTCCGTCTACAGTGCGGTTTAGCGGCGCCTGAGATTCGTCCGCCGTCGTCGATGCCCCGTCAGCGTTGGTGTCATTTACGTCCTAAGACAATAGCGGAAACGGTGCACGCGGTTCAGAAAGCAGCGTGAGGCTCCGAGCGGCTCTTAAGGAATGTCGCAATAGAGGGCATAGAGGGAACGCTAAGGGAAGGACGGGAGACCTTCCCTACCTTTCCCAACAGCGCCTGTCCCCTTGCCTACCTTTCCCAACAGCGCCTGCCCCCTTGCCCTGCATTTCTCCAGCAGCTCCTTCAGCACGTCCAGGTCGTCCATGCACACCGCCAGGTGGACGGGAGTGTCCTTGAAGACCTCGGAGTTCACAATTTCCAAGGGTCCCGCACCAGCTTCTAGAAGCTGCTGCACGGAGCCCAGCTTGCGACTCTGGACAGCCCTGCGGTGCACCCCAGCGAGAAGGCGAGAAAACGGTGACGAGAAATCCGGCGCCTGCGGAGGAGACAGGCCCCGTGTACAGTCCCGAGCTTGCACTGAATCAAGCACCTGTAAAGCGGCGTAAGGCCATCGCTGGTGTGCGACAAAAGTTCCTCCACCGTCAGGCTGTGCGCCATCCACCACTTGCCGTCCGGATCCAAGATCACCTTCGCCGCTATAATGTCGCCCACCTCCGCGGCGTAGTGCAGCGGTGGCAGGGCATCCACAGCGGGCAGGCGAGGGTCCACCACATTCAGCAGCTGCAGGCAGGAGAGGGAGAGGGGGAGGGAACGGACCAGCGTGGCGGAGGTGACAGTGTTAGATGAGAGTCCTAAGAAGAAGAGGAACAGTGGCTTGCAATAGCGACATTAATGGCGTGGTTTTGGGCTGCAGGGGATTTAGGGTGATGAGTAGCTGAAAGGCTGATGTAGGCCCGAGAACAGCGGTTGTTGGCGCAGGTGCTGAGTGCAGCGGGAATGGATACGATGGATGCGTCCCCCTTAGTTCAGCAACAGAGGCTGATGTCCTAATCGACGCTGCTGCCGCTACTGAAGGGCGTTGCTCACTCGTTGCTATTCAATATCCTTTGCTGCACTTGCAACCTGCTGTAGTACTACTGCCACCATTTGCTTTCTCATCCACAACGTCATCCTCCAAACGACGAACACACATCCGCAGGAACGCGTGCGCACCTCCCGCAGCACATCCATACGATTCATCCTCAGCGCCCAGCCCAGCGCCGTTGCGCCCGTGTCCTGCCCCGTGCGGTCGCGACGCAGCCTCAGCGAGTGCCCCGCCAACTGGGTCACCAACTGCACTGGAGCTCCCCCTTTCAGGGCAAGGATGACGGGGCTCCTAATCAAAGGGAGAGGACGCCGGCCGGGAGGTCCTAATGACCAAATTTCCTCGTGTAAGCAGAGGGTGACTCGTAAGTCAATGCGACTAAATGGGGTTTAGAGGACATCTCCACAAACCTACATATCCCATCGCCACACTTCTTAACCTCAGCGAGGTGTCAGGATGCATCAATCCACCGCCTGGACCCCACCCCACACACCCCCGAACACGCATGTCCATGCATGCAAACACCCGCACCCAAACGAAGGAAGTCTAAAAGATGAAAGTTTGATCTCGAGCTACATGCACGGAGGTGCCTGCCGTTTGCAGGTGACTCTTGAAACCAAACAGCAACTGTATACCCCATTTTCCAAAGACGCACGTCGAGGGTGCCTTCACAACGCGATTGTTGCGACGCAATGCAGCCGTGGCCACAGCCCATGCCCCCTCGCCGCCTTTCTCCAGCAGGCGCTGCAGCAGCGGCACTGGCGGCCGATCAGCGCTGTAGAGGGTTTCCCAGGACCACTTCATCCAGCCGGGACTTCACGATGGGCCGAGGCGAAACAGCGGAAGAAGAGGCGGAAGAGGGACGCATTTGGAAACATCCGTGAGAGAGGCGAAATGACGCAAAAGGGAGGCAAAACAGAACACTCTTCATTATTTGGCTCCAACCTATTTGGCGCCTCCCAGGTCTTTTTAGTATACATCGCCAGCCTCCCAGAGCCACATATACCCATTCCTGTGAGGCGTCGCCGCGGCCCCTCCCTCCGGATGTCAGAATGCCGCCACCCTGCGGGCCCCCCTACACCCTACCCTCCCACTGCCCGCTCACAGTTCGATTGCCGACAGAACTGACAGCAAGTTTAAGTCATGCAGCTCCGTAGCTGCATGCCATGCGCACTTCCTCAGCGTCGATAAGAAGTCCGCCAGCAGCAGCGCCTCCGCCTGGAACCGGGAACCCATTGCGGCCGCCCGCAGTAACGACACAAGGACCGATACTTCATCGGAGCCCTTAGCCATGCCGCCCCGTCGCCATTTCGACAACAAACGGTCCATCAGCGCCGTTGGCGTAATTGCCATCTGCACTCCCGGCGACGTGAGCCGGTGCGCGATTTGCACGGCCGCCTCCCTGTCGCCCCGGTTTAAGACAGCGGCCTCCAGATGCGCCAAGATATCCTGAACTGCCGAAATGTGGCCCTGCTGTTGTTGCTGCTGTAATGAGACCTGGGTGTGCGTTGGCGCCTCCGTGGCCGCCGCCAGCCGTATGGATGCAAGGACGGGTGCAGTAGCCGTTGGCCGGGCGCGCGTTGCGGCCGGACCAGATGCCCCGCGATCAAAGATGCCTTTAAAGATTGACATGCTGCTGTTTCCCTGCCGCTTTGCCTCCGCCGCCGCAATTGCCCCAGATTTGGAGCCGTCGGTTTTAGCAGATCCGGTCTGTCCCCTACCACCCCCAACCCCGCCCCCGGAGCCGGAGCCGGATGCAGCAGCAGCGGCAGTTACAGCCGCTGCTGCTCCCGGCGTGTTGCTTCTGGCGGGCTGTGCCGGCGTCGGCGTGTCCAGAATAATGTTCTCCCTGGGCAGGAATATGGACGTCCCGGCCGCCGGTAGCGGCATGCGCTCGGAATGGTCCGCCATCATAATGCTGACCGGATCCTTCTCGTGGTCATCCAGGCTGGAGATAGTACGCGCCAACGCAAGCGGGCAGACGGGAGGCAACAAGAGGTGATCACGGACGGTACCACGGGCAGGAAATGTCTGTGTCCTGTGACACGCAGGCAGGATTCCGTTCCCCACGTGACGGACTCCGTTCCCCGCTTCACGAGTAGGTTTGGCCCTGGGTCACGGACACAGATAGGTAATACCCATGCCTTAGCTTATCCCCTCCCGGTGCAAACGTCCATAACCAGCAGCTCCACCCTTGGACGCCTTGGTGCCATCCCTTGGCCACGACTAGATCCTTTCGGCGCTCTGTTCGCCGCAACTGCCATCAGTCCTGGGCCATCAGTCATGCTTTCTCAATGCTCCTTCCCTCCACCTTCCCACTTCCGTACCCCGGCTCACATGGCGTGCAGCAGCGAAGCTCGCATGAGCCAACCCTCTGGCTCAATCCCTAGCGACTCCGCCATCTCAGGATGCGCCGAGAACTGATCGCAGATGGCCAGCGCCCGCTGGTGGCCCTTCCAGCCTGGAGCGCTGCGCAACCAGGTCAGCGGCGCCACAGCCTTCATCAGCCCCCCAAGCCAGTCGTCCACTTCAGTGTCGCCCTCCTCCAGAAGGACTTCCAAAGGCGTCATGGCCGCTTCGCGACTCTGGCTGCGGCATCATGAGGTTGCAAGAGGTACCGGAAATAGGTGGATGTGAGGAGGGTCAGCTTGGGATTCAGAAACGAACGTGTAGGAGAGTGGATGGATGGGTGGATGGGTGGATAGGTAGGTGGGCCGACTTAAGAAGGCGACTTCAACCAATGGGAGTTTAATCGTGGGAAAGATGTGGACTGCTGCTGACAAGCGCCTCGTTAGTGGCTTGGCTGCAGTGTAAACCTCTGTAAGGCATGCTCGTTAGGCGGCATGGATCAGCATGGATTTTGCATCAACAGTCGATGCTTCAATGAATGGTATTACTCCTATCAATTAAATGATAAGAGTAACTGTCCGCAGCTGACCCCCCTACCCGTACTCACAAATCCACTACCGCCGTGGGTCGCCGCTCACAAATCAGTCGCGCGACCGCTATCCCCCTTTTGTGAAGCTCCATGGCTTCATCGTCGTCCTCCGCCTTCACGGCGGCCTTGTACGTCCGCGTCACAACGTTGTGCAGCAGATTGTTATACAAAACCGTATCTCCAGCCCGGTGATCCCAACGCAACAATGTCCAGTCACCAAATTCACGATGTGTTTTGTTGATGAATTGAGTTAGCTTCTGCAATAGATGGGCAATCAAGATCAAGAGCGCGGCGACAAGGGCAATATGGCTCCCTTTTAGCTTCCTTGCGAGCACCACACACCAACCCCGAGGCTCACAAGACCCCCAAAGGAGGACTTTGAAATGAAGGCGCATCGACAAGGCCAGTAAGGGCCATGGGAAAATCAACAACAAAATCATCACCAGACATGAGACGGATCACCTCGTGCAGTTGCGGGGTTAGGCGGAGTCGGGCGGGGTCGGGCGGGGTCGGGCGGGGTCGGGCGGGGTCGGGCGGTCCACTAGTGGGACCTAACAAGCCTAAAGCCAAACATTCTCTGCCCTCTGCCAACACCTCCGCACACCTTCGCATATCCGTAGTCCAGATTCTATGGAAATTCAATTTATAAACCTTCCCCTGCAATCTTCTTTATACCTTCAGTTCCATCCCGTGAACCCTACTGCCCCGCGCTCTCTCGCCTTTAGCACCGGCGCATTTAGCATGTCCACGGCCGCGGTCTCTACGAGCTTCGCCGCCTGTGAGCGGCTCAGCCGGTGGCCGGAGGCCTCCATCTGCTCCAACGTTGAGCGCAGCACGTTGAAGTCGTCCCTTCGAATCGCGTCGCGGGCGGCCCGGAAGAGGACCTTAGCTGGCCCCGCCTGTTCCGCCGGCCCCGCCGGGGCTAAATGCAACCGCGATGCTGGCGGTGGTTGCGGGGTTGGCATGGTTTCGGGCGGATTGTTGGCCATTGTAACCTCTGACATACCCAGCTGTGGTGTCCGCTCCTGTGTGAGTCCAACACGGGTGCTGCCGGCTGCTGAAATGTGAAGCAGGACGGGATTGACCGGAGCCCATATTTCAAACGCATGACCACATGCGCAGCGCTAGCTACTTGGCTTACGCGTGCAACAGCTGAACCACTGTCAGTCGACCCCAATCCAATCAAATAACCCAAAACAGATGCTGAGCAACATAAGGCTGGCCCTAAGGTCCTGAGTCCCTCTCAATACTGCGATATGTGCAAAAGTGTTACTGTTAGTTCTTTTCCGGCCTCATTCTCAACAATTTAGCTCAGGGTAACGGATTTTAGCACCATCGGCAGCAAGGAAGGACCGTCGGCACTGATGCGGCGATGGAAACCGTAACTCCGCAACTTGCCACCCTGAAGCAGCTGGTTGCCCGATGCGACTCACAGTATCAAAGCCCGATCTCCCCGATGCTGACGACAAAGTTTTATGTGGAACATGCAGGAAGATACAGCTGTCTCCATACTTGCAATATCCTCGTTGCGTGAACCTAACGCATGGCTTGGCTCCGTGGTTCGAGTTCTGCAGGAAACGAAGAAGGCCATGAGTTACGATGCACAACCAACCAAAACGCATCTTCAATTACCGGTAGCTTACCGACGGCGCAGGCTCTGCTGCGTTAAACGCATTCGCTGTACGAAGCTCACCGTAACCATGTGCAAATTTGCATCGATCACCATACATGCATGGCACACCTAAACTCCAGTCCATAAACAATCCATTTTTGTATCTGAAGCCCGGGGATGACATCGTCGGCAGCGAGGAGCCTATCAACCGTCGGGACTACCTACTGATACAGTATCGTAGTGGAAGTCGAATATGTAATTACATGTAAACTGACAGATATATTTTCGAAGTTCGCATCCCGCTGAACAAAGTTGCGTGCAATCCAAAGATGAGTAAAAATATCGTGTTCTAACTGCGTCGGAAGTAAAGCGTACTTTGCCACACTTGCCCGCTGCCGAAGAGAAGCCATAGTTCTATTATATACGTCTTCCGATCTATATATCTCTTTGCGCACGTCTGTACCAACCCAATGGGCCGTCACGGGTGAGGCAACCGTTGGTTTAAACCTTGTACAACCTTAGCCCGTCTGCCAGTGCCAGATGATGCTCAATGCAAAAATTAAGCCCTGGAATTTCAGTATTTGGAATTTGCACTCTGGACAATCCGTGGATGAGCAACGGACCCAGGAAATAACAAAAGAGCGTACAGCAACGTTGTATGGCATTGCTTAGAGCCTAGAAGAGGGGTCCACTGTTGCATATGGCTGATTGCCTGCATGTTACAACACTGTTGATTTTCAGCTTCCGGACGGGTTATGTGGACTGGGGGATGGGCTGGGATGATTGCTGCGTCCGGTGAACCGTTCGTGTCACCTTTCGCATTCGGAGGGATTCCTAAGCTGTTGAGGCTAACATGCCACTGAAAGCGAATAAAATTTCCGCCATTATCCTTACAATATGAGGGTTACTCTTGCATGTTGTTATCATCGTCAGCTACCATTCCCTCAGCAGTCCTCAGCTTAGGCATTGTGTGGTGACACTCCTCACCTCCCTGCACAGTTAACAATTAGTGCTAGCACGGTAGCTGGAATCCACTTCCTCGCATACTACCTTTCCGCAAAAACCATCTGGAGACACCGCACGCCTTTCAGCTCGCTTGCTTTTAGCCTCCCCTAATGCTTCCTATTGGAAAAAACAAAGAAGCCAGAAAATACGCCAACGTCCTGCTGCACGGGGCGCAGCATTCTCGTCACGCCGAATGCACGCACACGCTGCCGTACCGGAAGCCAGTTCTCAACAACGGACACGACCTTGTGACAAGTTGTATTCCGATCCTTAGCAACGGAGATGAAGTGCGATGAGAATACGCTACCTTTAAGCTCAAGTTTAGATTGCTGGCAGCACGGGTTTCCCACATACGCTCACATACCAGAAGGGTTTTAATGTACAGGTGACCTCGAAGAAAGGTAGGTGATTGCATGGACCCGTCTGTGCCTTATGGTCTTTGAGTGACATCGCGCAGCCACCCCTAGGTCCATGTCTGTTGATGGGTTTGGCTCCAAAGTACCCTGCTCAATATTACTCCGTACGTTCTGTAGTGCTCGGCCTCCGGCTTACTCAGTGTCTAGGCTACATTGCGCCCCCAAACGTGGCCATTTGGGTCCCATGGCACTTAGATCCCATTTGGGTCCCGTGGCTTGTGAGGGTGCGTAGTGCTGGCCTGGAACTATTAGCGGCGGGTTCTACGCCCTTTCATGATTGGGTTATCTGTGGCGCTTAGCACACCAGTTGGTGCACGTACTGACCCACGGGGGCCATCTTCACCGGGAAGTTTAAAAGAGGTGATGTAGGAGAGGAGGCGGGGAACATGCCGGCTGCGGCAATTACCGACCTCTTACGACACGGCTCTGGTAATGTTTTAATCCGCATCTGTCGCGACAATGTGTCGATGGGAGAGATGATTACAGGACACAGCTGATTTGGACGAACTTAGAAAGTGAACATTGTCCGTACTTTGTCACAGCCGGTACGTCCCCCGCCTCCTCTCCTACATCACCTCTTTCAAACTTCCCGGTGAAGATGGCCCCGTGGGTCAGTACGTGCACCAACTCGTGTGCTAAGCGCCACAGATAACCCAATCATGAAAGGGCAAGGCGGCCGCAGGTTCACCCTCCCGTCACGCATGCAAGGGAAGTCGCGTATAGAACGTTCATGGGGGGTCTGTACGTGCAGATGTATATATATATATGGTGTTCAGGCACGACTGTTATGGCACAACTAATATGCCCCTGGAGTTCCAGGTTCTACCCCGACCTAGAGCAGGCCAAAGACTCTATAGTTAAGGGTAGGGTGCCCCCATGTCGATGGACGGTGACAACCCTAATAAAGGTGACCTGCGAGCTGACCAGTAGCGGAGTTGACGCCTTAGTTGATTCTGCAGAAGTCGGCATGAGAGACTGGATTAGGGTGCCCCGAATCACCGGGGAAGGTAGGGACTGTCAGGTTAGTGGCCACGCGTGATGTACCCCCCTATCCTATACACATATATGCCATAGGGGCAGCCCCTTTCATCACAAACTCGTTCAATGAGGTCTAATCTTAAATTCATTTTTGATGCTGAAAACGCAAACGTGTTGTTTTATTATTTGTGTTTTTGCGCTGCTCCCCCCCGCCTTTTGCCCTTGTTTTTCCTCAGGCACAGTCCCCAAACACAGCAGCACCGCCGTCGTTGCTGCTGCCGATGCGGGCGAAGTCATCGTCACCTTGCCTGCCGGTTTGTTTTTTGTTTTAAATGTTTTCATGTTTATATGTTTATTTGGGAGTCGTCTATTAACATGCTTTTAACGACCCCTTTGCCCTAGCACTCGTGGATGCCCCAAAAGCCCCGAACCCAAATCCACAAAATTATCAGAAGTCGACTAAAGCCTCCAAAAGTCACTTCGGTCAGACCTAAATACCAAAACTCAATCTCCCTCGCTATCTCTCTCCCCTCGCTTCCTTTCTCTCCATTTCTCTCCCCCGTTTTCTTGTGCTCCTTCCCTCCCATTCCCCCCTTCTCCTCCCCTCTTTGCCGCCTTGGCGGCCATCTAATTTACGTTCGAACGTTTTGTATCTTGGACGGAGCTAGACGTCATCCTCCCCCATCGCGGTTAGTCATGCTTTACAGCAGCGTCTACAGCGGTACCATGTCTCGTTTATTCGTCTTCCCCCTCTCTCCCTCTCCCCTTCTCCCTCCCTCTCTCCGTCTCTGCCACTCTTACCATATGCCTCCTGTTCACCCATCTCCCCCTCTCTTTTCCACCCTACCTCCCTTCCTCCTTCCCATCCTCCCTTCCTCCTTCCTCCGCGGCGGCGGCGGCACCACACTAGCAACGGCATAGATGCAGAAGGCGGCGTGGAGGAGATACCGAGGGTTCTTATGCTATTTTCGCTTCGCGCCCCTGATGGAGTCGTGTGAGTCAATTAGGAAATATTGGTTGACCACAACACAGCGGAATGCAGCATAAGTTACAGCACGACAGAAAGTGGCATCGTGACGTGGCTTGCATTTTAGTCTGCGGCAAATGACGAGGCAGGTGGCTTGCAGCGTGAGGAAGACCGGATTGCTCAGCCGCAAGGCTGAGCACCCTGTATCTGTGTGCATTAGGAATGGCATGCGTCCGTGTGTGCAGAGACTCAAAACAACCATACGTTAATCTCGAGGCCGGTTGGCCAGTGCGGGTAGGCTGGAAGGTGGCGCGATAGCAGGCAGCGGGGGTGTTGGCATGAATACTAGACTAGACTCTGGGGAGTTTCAGATACTCCAGCCGCTCTTGTGGCTTTGGCTTTGGCGTGCGGCGTGCTTCATATGATGCGCTAAGAATGCGCTGGTGTGTTTATGTACGTGTGTGTATGCTTGAATGTGCGCGTTCTGTGGCGTAAAGGATATCTTCGAACGCAGCCCCTCATGGGTACGTTTGCCCCTCCATGTCCCAGATGACTTGCACGGCTTGTCAACTATGAATGCCGATATTGTGACCTTATGGTCTTCAAAGAGGCGGGGGGCGAGCCCCGGTCATCAGCCGTTGACGAAAAGCATTTTTCCCATTCCGCACGGCATCCTCCACCCTGCCTCGCCAGTGCCAAATGCCCAATTGAGCTACCGACAGTCCGTGTTTCGAGGGTGCACTGCCCCACCATTCTGGTGGCAACCAGGAGTTGCGTGCGGGGAAGGCAACAAATACACATACACATAAATCGTGAGGGACCCTTCTAGCATACGCGAAGATGAAAAATACACCGGTGTATACCGTACCACATAAATATACACGCGCGCGCACAGACGTCACCGTTTGAATGCTTTCTTAAACCGGCAAACGCACACCAGGTACCCGTGTTCGTTCTGTCCCGTCCCAAACAACTACACGTAAACACAGAGACGCGCAGTTCGGCATTCAGGTTCTCTTCTTTCCCCTCGCGGCGCACCTCAACACCTCCAAAGATACACCGACTGGATACTGTAGCACAGAGGGCATCCCGTAGGATACGTTACGACAAACCCTAAGTTACACAGCAAAGCGGAAAATGGTGGGACTCAGAGGACTCCGATGACGACGGTGCCGTTTACGGGAACTACGGCACGTGTATATCGTAGCAACCCACCAAGTCAAGTTAAGAAATCGCGCCTGCCGCTCCTCCAGCAGCAGCTTTGGCACATACATACCGGACGCCATCCTCATGCCAGAAGAAAAACAAACAGCCAAACGGACAGACAGACAGCTAGTAGTGCAAACATGAATCCAACATAGCGCTACCGCGACCTCATCGAGTGTGGGCTTTGACATCTTAACAAAAGCGGATACCCAGCGTACGGGTGCCGCCACGCTTGCCCTATGCCACCAATGTCTGGGGGGTCACCGTCCAAAAACTCAAGCAACAGTCCAGAAAATCAACTTCTGACTTCTCTAGCTTCTTACCAACTAGCACTGAATCAATATCAGCCCCCGCAGCAGCAGCCGCTAAGAAGTTGCCCCTACATCCATCATCCCCGCCGCATTTGTGTACACCGCTTTGTCACAGATGCAAACGATTATCAAGAGCAGAAGAAGAAATTACACTTAAAGATTTTCAGTATCATCTTTTTAAAAGGCTGCCAAAGCAAAGTCGCAGAGGAAACTCTGCCCCAGAGCGTGTGCTTTGCGTTAATGCAAGAACAACTTTATCCCCCCACGATGATTGCCCCCACTAGCTCCACAAGCAGTAACTGCAGCCCACTGCAGCCAACACAGATTCTGTGTACGGTTCTTCACCACGGCCAGGAACACAATGGAATATTGCGTGATGCGGCGGACAGACATCGAGATCACGGGCGCAACCACCCCATTGGGTGCACGGGAGCCCAGTTCTATGTCCCTGCCTGCCGCTCACGAGGCCTATGTTAGCGTCTAATCTATCGGATTAGGGCAATACCAGCGTATGTGGTCTCTTCATGGTCAGGCAGGTATGTCCACGGGGAGATCCGAGCACACGCTGCGTTCAGCTGACAAGGTATGTCTCCATTGCCGTATTAAGTTGTAGTTGCAGCTGTAGCACATCCTGCAGCATGGCCTGCAGGGAAGAGGCACGCAAGCCGCTCACGATCAAGGTTCCCTGGAGAATAGGTAGAGCCATCTCGTGTGTCGCATGCTATAAGTGCAGTGCACCTATACTGCTCAGTCAGCCTGCAATACACATTTGACCCTGCTGGACACTTCACAAAAGTGTCATGCCCCAAAGGGCTTATAATCCACCGGCCATCCGATAGCGTAAGGGATCACTTGCATTTAAGCCGTCGCCCTTTAATCCCCTAGGCAACGACCATGATGCTGTCGCATGGTGTTGTACAGAAAACAGGCATAATTCCGAAGAAACATGGATGCCGCACAAGCATTCCACGGAGGCATTTTGGCAACGGTTATGGCCTGTATCCCGTATTATGCATTGTGGCATAGGGGTTCCCAGTTCCTTAGGCCCGACTGAACACCCCCCCCCAGGTTGGGAACAAAATGAACCTAGCCGAAACTATGCTTTTAGAAATTCATTGGTCTACCACTCCACATGCTAAAAATGGGTCATAGATAAAATAAATGAAATTGATTACTAGACCAGCTAAATGAAACCTGAAGTTTGCAAGCAAGTGAGCACAATTCGCCGGCGACAGCAAAGCTTCCCTGACACTACTAGGACTCACTCGTTGCTACCGCTGTTCCTATCTGGTCTAGTAATTGTAAATAGCATCTCATATATTTACAGTTATTTACCTTGTTGGGCAGTTTTGTTGTTTTAGGTTTAGGTAGTTAATTTAGCAATATCTGTGTTATATTTTTACCTCTGCTGTAAGGAGTCCTAATAGTGTAAGGCCCTTGGGAATTACGACACACAAATATGACAGTAATATGCCAGAGCAGCAAGAGGCTACAGAGATGGACTCACAGCCTTGTCGCCAAATGATATTCCTTCAAGTGATGATTCAGGGTCAGGGCCAAGGCCAGGGCCAGTTGAGTATTACACCGGAACTGCTGCATGCACACAACAGGATAAACCTGGTTAAATTTCCTTATTAATTGTATTTAAGTTTGTTGCTACCGCTGTTATTACCTGGTCTAGTATTTGTTAACAGTATCTCATATATGTATTATATATATCTTTTTGTAAAACTGCCTAATAAGATAAATAACTAACTGAAAGATATAAAAGATATTTTCTACAATTGTTAGACCAGGTAATAACAGCGGTAGCAACAAACTTAAATACAATTAATAAGGAAATTTAACCAGGTTTATCCTGTTGTGTGCATGCAGCAGTTCCGGTGTAATACTCAACTGGCCCTGGCCTTGGCCCTGACCCTGAATCATCACTTGAAGGAATATCATTTGGCGACAAGGCTGTGAGTCCATCTCTGTAGCCTCTTGCTGCTCTGGCATATTACTGTCTATTTCGAAAGTCCTGCCCTGGAAAATTACCAGCCGCGAAATTAGCGACCCACACTTCCCTTAGTTAACGCATACTTCACAGTGTTCTCGGACGCATCCTGAACCGCTCATGTCCGGCACTAAGCTCCCTTACCTGCAAACGGCCACCAGTTGCGCCTACGGACAGAACTCTCTGTGACCCCACACTTCCAGCAGTACAGTCCTTCACTGCTGACTTAGTCCCGACCTCCCTTCTCCCTGCAGTCTGCTGCTGTTGCTTCAGCTGCTGCTGTTGTTGCTGCTGCTGCTTCAAATGCTGCTGCTGCTGCTGAGCCAGCAGCGCGCCCTCAAATAGATCCAGGGTGGCGTCGACACAGCGCTGTAACGCACCTGCTGCTGTGTCCATACGCCTCAGCTGGCAGTCAGCTAGAGGATTGGGACAGAGCAGACTCAGCCCTCTACCAACCTGGGGTGCCATAGACACCAAGCGTTTCGGGGCGCATCCCGCCAGTGCGGTCAGTGATAGGGATAAGAAAGAACCGCGTATTGTCTGATGCGCGGATGAAAGTGAAACAGTGCATACCTTGAAGGCACTTTCCTTGCCAGGACTTTCCTTATAAAAGTGCTAGGACGCCCCACCAGCGCTTAAAAAGGTCAGTAGAACGTGTTAGCTTGTCACCATCAGAGCGAAATCCCTTGGCATCTCACTTCTTTGTGAAATGTCAGGTAAGTCCGTTTCAAGCCCTCCTTAAGGCTCTGTGGTCTACATCCTGGCCTCAGAAGACTGCAGTAAGCTCAAGTGGAGTGTGCAATGAGTAAATAGAAATGCAGAATCCCCAGAGTGACAGTTTTGCTTGCCGACGCGCCTACGTTTCACTTCCCACATGCCCAGTCGTTAACAGAGGTGCCAAGCCGCACCTGCTCACACGACCGCTCTGCTGCCTCCGTCACGAGCTGCTGCACCTGGTCGAGGGCGGCCGCTGACCAGGCGTCCCAGCCGGTGTCACCGCCATTAATGCAGGACAGCTCCACCTCACAACCGTACACTCCACATGGCTGCAGTGACACGACGCAACGCCAGCCCATCAAGCCCTCCCATAGAAGCCGTCTACAGGCGGCATGGTCCTCGACATCCTCTGCGGCCTCCGACGTCGGTACACCTGCGCCGTTGGAGGCCGTAATGGAGGCCATGAGTGATGGAGCGCTCGAACGACTCATTCTCGCAAAGAGGTGTAGGCAAAGAAGGATAAGATGGACATCGCGGTGTCCTCCAGGCAGGCTGAAGACGTAATTTTCTGAATGCGCGTCCTATAAAGATCGTGTTGCTTGATCATGTCGTGAACATACCACGTACCACCAGGGCAACTGACACCTGTCCGATGCGAAGAGGGGCCCAATGGACAGCTGTGATTCCTTCTCCCCTGGAAGCCACCTCAGGTGCACTCGCCACACGCAAGCAGTCATCACCACCATTGCGAGCAGTATGCCACGCGTCATAGCCACCTAATCGCAAACCCTCATCTCATACAGCCGCACCTCACCTCACCTCACCTCACCTCACCTCACCTCACCTCACCTCACCTCACCTCACCTCACCTCACCTCACCTCACCTCACCTCACCTCACCTCACCTCACCTCACCTCACCTCACCTCACCCCACCCCACCCCACCCCACCCCACCCCACCCCACCCCACCCCACCTGCCGAATCGTGCTCTGATCGGGTGAGAAATCCAGGTGCCCACAAAAGCCGCTCCCACAAATCTCCGCACATCCCCTGGCCCCGGGTCCATTGTGGCACCTCAGTCCTGCAGGAAGCACTGGCGCAGGAGGGCAATCCTTTTCCACCACCTGCTGCCGCCACCGGTGCCACGCCAGGGGGCATCCTTACTTTCAGCCCCGCTGCCTCCTCCGTAGTCGCTATCAGCAGGAGGCTACGTGACGGGGCTAGGAGCAAGGCCATCGCCGGTCCCGGTGGCGGTTGCAGCGCGGCGCCGATGCTACCATGGCTGCCGCCAGCGCCAGCCGTACTGGCATCCTTCCTGCCGCCTTCTGCTTGCTGCTGTTGGACCTGCTGTCTCAGGCTCCCGCTAGTTGCGGATTGCAGCAGGGAGTCGAGAGGTACCAGCACCCTCCCTAAGTCGAGTACCCGAACCTGCAGCAACCTTGCGCTGCTACTCTCGGTGCTGCCACCGCTGCGACCGCCGCCGTCTTCCAGAGTACGGGAGCCCGACACGCGAGCTGTAATACGCAGCATTGCGCCCAGCTGCAGCTCGCGAAGTTTGCAATGAGTGCTTCTGCGGGTGGTGCTGCTATTACCGTGCGCTGGTCTTGAGCCGATGATACCATTCCCGGCATAATCGTGGAGCCGCAAATCATCGTGATTGCAGGCATCTTCCCTGTCATTGTCTGTGTCGCTGCTGCATTCATCCGAGTAGACTGTATCGCCTCCATCCTCATTCGGGCCGTCAAAGAGACCGGGCAGAGGCCCCAGAGCGGTCTGAAGGTCTCTACGGTGGTGGCTTTCAGGATCAAAATCCCGCTCAGCCCCAAAACCAGGATCCAGACAGCCGCCTTCGCAGTATGTTAGGGCACGGGAGGTCGAGTATGGTAGGGCGCAGGAAGAGGGAAGGAATTTAACAGCATATATGCGCAAATAACATTGCGACCATAGCCGATTGGATATAAGGTCACTCCAGATGATGCCCACTCACCCGGGGTGGCTGTGACTGCCGCCGCTGACGCCAGCCCCAGCAGCTCCCCAAGCGGCACCGCTGCCTCCACCATCACCTGTCGCGACCTCCGCTGCAGCACCTCCCATCGTCCCCGCACACCGCTTAGTGCCAACCCGGCGGGGCAGTACGGAAGAAGCACCACGTCATCCAACTGCAGCGGCGACAGCGGTGGGGTCGGAGGCTGATGCTGCGGGCCAGAAGCCAATGGAAGTATCATGCCTCCGACACCATGACCACTGCCGCTACCGTCGTCCTTGCCGTTGCCATCGGCCTTGGCGACAGCGGCGAAGTATCCGGCACCAGCTTTCTGGCCACCTTCCAGTCGAAGCACGGCCTGCTTGGAGCCGAGCCGGCGCCGCGGGTCGCAAGCGGGTCCAGCAACGTTGGTTAGGACTTGGTGACATCAGTGCATGCAACATTTTGCCTGATAAATTAAACTTATGGCGTATGCGCATACAACAAGATACCAGTATTTGGTATATGCGCAAACAACAGCAGACACGGCGATATAGCACTTCAACAGGTCAGCCACCACCTGACGCCTGGAGGGTTTACATAGGCATGGACATACGCTGTCATACAAACACATCTGGCTGCTCGGCAAATGACCCTGTGCACGCGCAGGGAATTTCTTCAGCGACGCCTGGTGTCGCACTCACCCGCAGGATCCAGTTGCCACCTTGCCGACTTTGCGTCAGGGACTCCACCACTGGCGACCAAGACCCGTTGTCAGGCATCCGCGGGTCCGACGCAGCACCGCCTTCACCGCCGCCGGACTTTGCGCCATCGGTAACTGCCATCGCCGCCCCGTGCATGGCGGCGGTCCTCGATTCGCTCCTGCTGTACGCTGCTGCGACCGCTGGGACTGCACCAGCGATGTTGCGTACCTTAGCTGGCCCCGCGCTGCCACAGCCAAGCAGCTGGTCAAGAAGTTTATCCACCGCTGCGGACACGTTCACGTTATCGCCATCCTCATCCCCATCACCCCCACGACCGGAGCATGTTGCAGTAGGGCCCGCTGCCCCACACTTGCTCATCGCAGAACGACTCCGGGCCCGCCGCTGAGGCTGGCTCCGGAACTCCTCCTCCAGGTCCTGAAGTGGGTCCAGAAGCGAGGCGTGAGCGGGCGGTCGCGCCCCAGCCGATCCATAAGTTGGCAACGGCTCCTGGCCGGCAGCAGCAATGAGATGCTCCGCCTCGCGGGTGAGGTGCACCATGCGGCCCAAAGCGGCCCGCTGCTCCAGGGCGTGCTGGACACCTGGGGCGGGGAAGGAGGGGCCCCGGCACGGGTGGCGAGGTGAGAGAGAGTTACATATGTGAGAGGATTTGCGCCAACAGCCGCCGGACCACCGGGAATGGAAAGCTGATGCCGTACCTGCATCCCACCGCCGCGACATGTGGGCCAGCACCTTGGCCATCCCTGCCTCCTGGGCCCCGGAGCGGCCGTCGATGCTGCCTAAGCCCCCCTGCTGCGCATGCTCCTGCTCTGGACGGCCCCACTGCATCGGCCGAGCATCCAGTGGAGGCGTGTCACAGCTCGAGTCCATGAGCAGCAGCTCCGTGACGGCGCCGGCAGCGAAGCGTGGAGCGGCGGCAGCGGCGGGCGGCTTAGTAGCAGCTGCATGTGCTCCACCTCCCGGAGCCAGGAGGACCTGCGGCGGCAAAGGCTGAACCTGCGGTCCACACGAGCAGCAAGGAGGGGCGTTCCTAAAATTTAAGTACACAACATAAAGAATGGAACCTCGCGGGACTTGCTCCGCAGGACTTGAATGACACGCATGAAGCCATGTCTTGCATGCAGGCTGATTGGCACGCACACCTCATCGAATTCTTATTATCAGTTCTTCAACGCTCCGCTGCGATGTGTTGCGACAACACGTCGTTATTGTCGGCTGTATGTCAGGTCAGCGACTTTCCTCCGGACTTTGGACTTCATCGACCTTATCGGTGTTTTTCAAGGTTCAGTTCTTATACGTTAGATATTAGTTTTATTTGTTATACTCGTACTCGAAATTCACCTTTTTTGTTCCCCTTTCCGCACCTCGGCAGGGAGGACCACCACCCTGCGCCAGGGGCCCAGACCAACGGGTCCTAGAGCGGTAAGACCGCCGCCTCCGCCGCGCTCCTCCTCGGCTTCTTCATCTGGACGCTGCTGTGCCTGCTGTTGCCATAGCTGCCCATGCTGGCGCCGCTCAGGAGGAGGATGCAAACATTGACGCTGTGTATACACCCCCCCTCCCCAATCGTCATCCGAACCTTCTGCGGGGCCCCAGTCCTCCTCCCCGTTCGCCATCCTCTCATCCTCCTCCACCACCTCCTCATCCCGCATCCAGACATCCCCACTGCTCCGTCGCCCACCCTGATGCCCGACGCCCTGATCTGCGCCTCCTGCGGCCCCCCTCCGTGCAGGCCCCTGCTCCTGTGCGCCTCTGGACCCACCACCCAGGATTAAGACCGCTGCGGGGGATACCAGAACTGCCACACCGCTGTCTCTGACTGCTCTGACCGCGTCACCACCTGAGGCGCCCAACCGATCAGCACAGTCCGCATCAGCGCCGGCATCATTTTTGATGCCATATCCGCTGCCGCCCGGTGCCAGTGCGAGGCTCAGTGCCGACGGCAGCGGAACAGGCAGGACGGCTTGGACACCAGGCACGATGAGCAGCTGCTGAAGAGACCATTGAAAGTACGGGCCATCGGCGTTAACTGCGGGCCGCGGGCCCCCCGCTCCTGCTGCTCCTGCTGCTGGTGTTACTTCGCACTCCGCCACGGCGGTCGCTTCCGTCAGCCTTGCCGCTAACTGCGCATCCTCCGTGTTCTGCCACCGCATTACGCGCAATACCACCACACTGCGAGCCGGGTCGGTGCAGAGCGCCGCCGCAAAAGCCGCCTTGGCGGCGGTGCGGGCTATCTGGTGTAGTTCGGCCCCATGCCCGGGATGCCCTTGGCCCCGATGGGCCCGATCTACCCCGCAGCCATTCGTATCTCCGTCAGCGTTCACAATGCTGCTACCGGTCATCGCGCTCATGCGAATCCTAGGGAGCGGATGGATGCTGATAACGGGTCCTGGAACGGAGAGCAGCAATAGAGATGATAGGGTAGAGGAAGAGGGAGCCAACGCCGCGGGGATAGATTCCTTCCCAAGGATTTTGCACTACACGGACGAGAGCCATCATGGAGGGACTGCCAAGTAATGTGTGATACAACAACGATTGATGAGGTTCGCGGCTCTGCTAAGCAGCAGGCTGTCCTCCACATCGCGACTAGACCAGACGACCTACCACTGTTCAGCCTTGCTATGACGACTAACCCCCCCCCTTTGCTATGCAAAACTACAACCAGCACACACAATGACAAAGCCTGCTCATTCCCTGAGACAGTCTCCATACCAGCCTCACCTCAACCTACCTGGTACTGTGAGCTGCGCCACCACCGCCAACGCCAATGGTGGCGGTGTCGGCCCATGCTCGCTTAGCGCTGCCGGTCCATCTCCTGCCGGAGCTCGTTCACTACGTAAGGCTGCAGCCTTAAGTGTTCCCCTGTCCAGGTATATCTCCCCCACATCCATATCCACCCCGGGCCTCACTGTCCGAGAATATGGTCCTATGAGGTACAGGTGGCCGCAGGCGTGGACGCCGATAAGTGCCGGCAGATCGATTATTGCTGCACCCGATGATGTCCCAATGGACCCCGTTGGTGAAGTCTTGCCAAGCTTGGTCCGTCTTGACCCAGATACGGCCAGAGAATGTAACTGACTGCAGATGGAAATCTGGCCCCTTAGTTGCACCGAAGCCGTCACGGCTGCTCGTGTCCCCCATGTGGGTCGCACCAGTCTCACTTCGCCGCCGCCGCCTTGGGCAACATCGTCCGTGGGTTCATTCTCTCTGCCCGACCGCGAGTTCCCTGATATAGGCTTAACTGGAAACCCTAGCCTCAGCAGAACGGAGTGCCCGCCAACGTTGTCATCACTGCTGCCACCAGAGTCGTTGTCATCAAGGTCGCTGTTGGCCCTCCTTCGAGCATTGGCCGTCAGAGCGACGTCCAAAACGACTTGCCCTGCATAACCGTAACACGATAAAACTTGGCAGACATGGAAAGAAGAGCTTTCCCCGGACGTTGCCGCCACCGCAGCCGTAAGGTCCAGGTCCAAGCAATGCAGATTGGTGGTTTTGTCCTGATGTGGGAGCTGAATCTGGTGCTGTGTCGTTTCTATGACACTACTGCCTGGGCCAGCAGCAATGGGAGCAGCGGGGGCAGCGGTAGTGCCTAGGCCACCTGCAACCGGATCTGGAAAATGAGGGACGGGGACAACCGTGGGCTCCAGGGCTGCTCCGAAACCGATCAGTAAGGTTCGAGTTGATGAGACTTGTAGAACGGCCCAGGCACCTGTGTGCGCGAGGCTGCAACGCCAGCTGCCGCCGCCGGCTGCAGGGGCGCACCCATTTGTGACATCCCATTCTCTGACCTGTTGCTGCTTCTGATGATGATGCAGCGCCCCAACACCAGCTCCACCGGGTCTACAGACAAAGCCAGCAGAGGAAATACCCTGAGGAAGCGGCATACCAGTTACCTCATGAAGAGTTAAGGTGAGTCCTAGCCGTTTGGAACCCAAATTAGCACCGAATTTGCTATGGTCTCCGTCGGCGCTGTAATGCGCATGACTGGGTTCGCAAGGGCCGGGATTTGTATCGCTTGGTGGTACGGCAGGGGAAAGCGCACAGACCGACAAGCGGCGGCGGATGCGGAGTTCCCATACGTGAATGACTGCACGATGCTGCTGAAGGCTGAGTTGTAAAGGCTGGTGGGTGTCGCGCGGGTTTATATCGTCCGGGGATTGAGTGGATGCCGTCACGATCACGGAGCGAGGTGATGCTGCAGCGCAAAGGCCGTGATATTTGACTACGCCTGCCGCAAGCACGGTTTGGGAGGGTGGAAATAGTACTGTGCTAATAATGGTTGAGGACTCGCATTGCGCAGGATCAGGAAACTCCGCGCCGGGTCGCGAATAAAGAAGGTCCTGGGCGACCACTCTCCATCGAAGTGGCTGCGATCTTTCGTCAAGGCATGCTGTTAAGGCAAAACCTTCTGGATCAAACCAGTCGATGGAGTTTTCCATCGCGCACGCAACCAATGTTTCATCACTCCGCCAGCCTTCTCACGCCCGTTTTGCTACAAACAATTGTGACAAGTAAGGGAAGTAACCGTTGCCTTGCATATGGTCAACAGGTCATTATCCAAGGTATGAGGTCTTCCCGCGTTTTCTATCAGCGATCCGTACAAAATTGTCCAGCCAGAGCCGCGCCGAGGCGCCCCTGCGTCCAGTAAAACGTGTCTCGCGCATCCATTGGACAATCATTACAAGCTTTAAAGTGACGGATTTTTACGGCCTGTAATTTTGATCAATGGTTTTCCGATGGTGATCTTCCGAGCCGACCGTTCGATGAGCGGGCTGACCTTACTGCCAATCTGAGACTATTGTGCAATTGTTTGATGCGGCAATTGTTCTCCAATGTAACTTCTAGCAGTGCAACAGAAATGTACATGTTGGTCATGTGATCGCTGTCGAACACAACACAGTTAGGATGCACCCTTTTCGCCGTACGCTGCACCTGAAGCCCCCAAAGTTGGCGTATCATTAAGATGAGTGATAGCTTACAAGTCGGAATACTAAAGACATGTTTGGGATGTTTCCTACAATTGCATACATGAAAGCGGACAGGAATTTACTTTCTCAACCTGGAGCGCATACGCCCACACGGGACCTACCTGGCGATGACCAATTTGTTGCATGCACTCTAAGCCATAACTTAAATTACAGATAAGATTGGATAACGTTATAGCTTGTTTGGAGGCGGTGTCGGACAAATGCCACTTTCCGAACCCATAATTTCGGCTGGGCATTGACCCAAATACATAGAAATTACCAACTGGATTAAAATATATAATATTGTTATGGCATGTTCTCTGCATTCGCGGCCTCGCGCGGTGCCGTCTACGTTGCTGGTGGTTGTAACGTTGGCGCTCTATGCTTTCCTGCACATGTCAGCTATAGAGGCGAGGCCAACTCGAGCACGAAGGTTGAATGAAATACAAAGCTGTCAGCCTGAGGAGGTACCTCGCAAGGAACGCTGCGAATATGTACGCACGCATGCTTCATGTCGACCAGAAGACGGCTGGATTCCCTACCTGGAAATCCACTATTGCTATCTCTCACAAATGTAAGCGTTCTGAGACAAATACCATGATAACCAACTTTCGGGGCAACGTTTCGCCAACTTTGTTTCCAAAACCTGGTAGCTTGATGGGCTGGTAGGCTTTAGAAGCTGCCGGAACCCGACAGTCGCGCCCCGGCGTCCCAATCCTCCCCAATTGTAAACCAGGGAAGGGGTTTCAACAGGCTTGTTCCTGCTGTGGATCGCAATACTGTTTGGACTGATGCTGGTGATAGCGGAGCGGTTCTTCTGCCCCAGCCTGGAGCTCATTTCCGAGTACCTCCGATTACCGCCTTGCGTGGCCGGAGCCACTTTGCTCAGCTTTGGAAACGGCGCACCCGATGTATTCACGCAGCTGGCAGCCATCAGCCAGGTATATTCCCATTCTAAGCTCCTTTTTAGGGAGTTGGAGGTAGGTTGAAAGTTAGGATTGCCCACGACGTTTCCCACCTTTTTAACGGTTCTTAGTGCGTCTGTGGGCGGTACGGAAATTATGTTGAAGGCGTATTTCGAGGTCAACGCTTAACCTCCTCTCTTCCTCCTCTCTTCCCCGATCTTTTCGCCCTCTGGCGGTATACACGCAGGGTGACAGCGACACCACGTCCCCTGGAGCAATCGCCATGGCGCTGAGCGAGCCTCTGGGTAGCGGCCTGTTCGTGGGCAACATCGTGTTTGGGCTGGTGGTGTTCTTCTCAGGTCTGAATGAGGTGGGTAAGATAAAGGTCTGAATGAGGTGGCTTAGGACCATAGGACCATTGGGAAGCGCACGTGCACGTGGAACAGCCGACCGGATGCGGAGAAGATGGCCGACGGTGAGGCCAGCGGCGTGTGAGGAGGGACTGGGCGTATACGGGCGCCCCTAGACGGAGTTTTGCGCTATGCGGCTCCGATCTGAATCGGGGTGTGAGATCTGCCAGGCGGTGCGCCCAACCAGCGGCGCGTGCGGGCGAGTGAGTTCAGCGGGCAAGAGGAGAGCGACAAAGCCCTATAGAGGTGATGGGAGCAAAGGATTGGAGGAGAGCAGGATGCGAAATCTGCACAGCGCAGATTGCGCCCTGCTGTCCAACCGTACCTGGAGCTAACGGTCTCCGCCAGTTCTGGGCCCAGAGACCTAGTCACCAGCCCAGAGACCTCGCATACCATGATGTACTCACCCCTACCATCGCGTTCCACAACTGAACAGCCCCCCCTTCTCGGTGTGCTTCCTGTGGCCTTTTCCTCGTGGATCTTCCATCATCCTGGCCTTCCTGCCCCATCTGCCCTTGTTTCCCCAGGTCAGAGTCCAGCGGTCCTACTTCCTCAAAGACTGCCTGTTTTATCTAGGGGGTGTGGTCACCGTATTTGCATTCCTCCTGCATGGAGAGGTGAGCTTGCTTGATGGGAAGGGTGGTTTCATCTCCCGAAAAACGCGGGATGGGATGGGCCCATCTTATCGGGAAAGAACACAAACAGTAACACAAAACGCTCTTGAGTTTTGGTAAACAATTTTCAAATGTTCTTTGGCCTGCGGCTGAGTTCGGACCCACCTGCCACCTGCCACCTGCCACCAAGGGAAGGGATCAGGGCAGTGAATCTGATTGGTCGTAGCGTCTTCCTCCAGCCAGTTCCGATTGCTATATCATCATGTCGCCTTCCTGCCGCTTCTGGCTCTGCCGCAGGTGATGGTGTGGGAGGTGGCACTGCTCGCTGGCTACTACCTGGCGTTCATCATCGCGACCATACTGCTGAGCCGAGGGGACGAGCCGGTGCATGCCGACCCCCGACTGCATGAGGTGCCGCACCGCCTGCAGCCGCTGGACAGCTATTTGAGAGGTGTGTATGTATGTGTACATGTGTATGTGTACGGTTGGAGGCGTGATGATGAAGGGCCGAGCATGGGAAGGGGAGTCGATGGCGACCATGATAAGGCCCGTGATGCGGCGCATTGCTTAGATCGATAACGGCTCACCGAAGAAGAAGAGTCCCGGATCGACACCTGTGTCGTTACCGGTACCACTTCAAGCTTTGACCCTGTGCTTTACCGTTATCCAGGCAGCCAGATATGATCCAAACACCGGCAGACTTGCTTGGCAACTGGCAGCAGCCGATCCCTCGTTATCCTCAACCCCCGCCCCCCTCGGTGAATCGCTAGGGGGATGTCCGTCTGGTGCTCTCCCATCTGCCCCACCGGGTTTGTCTGCTGACTCGGCTGCTATCTGCTGGGTTGGCCTGCCGCTGCCTTCATACTCCTGACCGCACTCCTGACCGCGCTCCTGGCCACGGCCCCGCAGAAAGCTTTCGGCGCATCCGCGACCTCTCCGTCACCTCACAGGCCTCCCAGATTTCTGACATAGACACCGATGCCGAGGCACCCCTGCTAGAGGGAAGCTCTCCAAAAAAGCAGCAACAGAAGTACAGGCCCCAGCCCCAGCCGCAGCCGCAGCTGCTGCGAGGTCGCACTCTCGAGCGCATCGAGGAGTCGGCGCCCGGGTTGTCCGGCGAGCTGGAGGATGGTGGGGGCCGCGCCGCCAACATTAATGGCGATGGCGGAGATGACCACTATTTCAGTGACGATGACGTCGACGTCGACTTGGCGCTATTGGACAAACTGCGGGCCGGCGGCGGCCGTGGCGGTGGCGACGACGGCACTGGCATTGGGGATAGCAGCTCTTGCGCTGCTGACACCGTCGGGGGCAGCTTGATCGGAACTGATCATGGCAGTAGCTTCAGAGGTAACCAACAACGGCCTGGCGACAGCGGCAGTAGAAGCGTCGGTTATAAGCCACCGCCACCAGTGCAGGCAGCTACGGCGGCAATGACGCCGCCGTGGACATCCAATGACGTCGGTTGCACCCTCGGTGCCGACTCAACCAGCGGCCTAGCGTTTTATAGACAGCTTGGCGCCGATGGCAGCTTTACGTGCGGGTTTGGCCGTGGCGGCCTGGACGCGATGACGCCGTCAATGCGGCGGGAGAACAGCGGCAAGCCGCCAGGGCGAATGGAGCAGTTGTGGCGGCGGTTGGAACGTCCCGTGCTCGCGCTGCTGTCGCTCTTCATTCCGCGAGTGGCCCTTGGCACACGCGCACGATATCGCAAGACGTGTGCGGTGCTGCTGCCGCCGTTGCTACCAACGCTCGTGGGCTGGGCGCAGGGCTGGTTGGATGAGGAGCACTCGCCGGGGGGCTTCTGGCGGCAGAGGTGGTGGCTGGGGTCCACAGGCGCAGGGCTGATAGTGGCAGTCGCGGCAGTGAGATTCTTTCCGCGGAAGGGCCACTTGCACGGATACGCGGCCGGTGGGTTGACACAGGTGCTCAGGGCTTTGTGCGTGTTTGTGTGCGTTGCGTTTTCGGGTGATTACTGACATTTTCCTCACAGAAGCGCATCTTGGCTGGGGCTTCTCAGGAAAGCGAAGAACCTTCATGATACGGGTATACATTGTGCATGGGGACAGACGCTGGAGCTTGTAGGCGAGGTGAAAGCATGACAGCATGGTTCTTATAAAAGCTGCAGAAGCTGTTCGTGTGTTTGCTTTCCGGTGGTTCCCTCGTCCCTCCTCCCCTCCGTCCTCATCTCCCCGAGTCAGTCCCATGTGTCCTGTAGGTACCTGGTAGGAAAGTTGCTAGTGATTGAAAGTGTCTCTCAATTCCCCCAGCCACCACCCCGCGCACTGCCTGGACTGCCTATTGCTGCGAGCTGTCAATATTTATCTTTATTTCTCGTACACACAGGCATCGCGACAGTGGTTGTGTTTTGCGAGGCAATGCTACTGTTGGACGCATCGGCGGGGGAGCTGGTCTCGACCGCAGTTGCCCTGGGTCAGATCTTCGGCATCAGCCCCTCCCTGTTGGGCGCCACGTTGCTAGCCTGGGGCAACAGCGTCAGTGACTTGGTGTCGAACATCACATTGGCAAAGGTGCGGTGCAGCTCAATCCACAGTTCTGGAAAGATGAGTAGATGACCCGCAAGGGCTCGCGGGGGGGGGGCGGTTTTGTGTGTAAGATCATATGATGCTGGGGAAGGGGTTGAGGGGTTGATGAAGTGCCGGGCGAACCGCGACTATGGCCGGTCCATGGCTCTGCCACACGGGAGGAGTCCACTTGTGGTTTGGGGGGATGAAGTTTTGAAGTCTGTGTGGTGTTTTGGTGGTCTTCGGGGCACTTCAGTGATAATGCGATACAGAAGGTATCTGCTGTCCTGGCTGTCACGAACACGTCGGACGTAAATCATACGCTAACGACGTGTCTTCCATTCAACGGGCACATTCCCTTCGTGAATTTGTTTGCCGGGTCAAGCCGCGGGGTGTCTCTCTTCGGGGGTTGGGAAAGCATGTATACCTTTGTTGCTGTCTCCCTTTGACATTCCTGGCGTCCGTTGAGCAGCTTTTGGAAGACAGCGGAGCTTAACGTGTCAAGTTCATAATTTTGTGTTTTGTTTCATGCTCCATGTTCCATCCATATAACCTCCGCCTCCTGCTCGGGTCTCTCAATATCCGGTACACTCCTATCGTTGGTAACTTGAAGCCTCCTCTTCGAGTTCGCAAGGTCCGGACATCATCCGGTCTCTAATCGTAACGGATTGCTGCGCTATCGCGTCCTCCTCCATCCTGCTGCCTCTCCACCCGCAGGACGGTTTACCTTCCATGGCCATCACTGCCTGCTTCGCCAGCCCCATGTTCGTGCTGCTTGCTGGTGAGCTGAAGGAACCAGACGTCAGGCTCCAAACCACCGAACGGGGATTCAGGGAGAGGGCGGGAAGGAGGGGGTCTTAGCATTCTTACCGCCATGGGGAGGGGACGAGATGCCACCTGTGATGAAGGTGCTGGGAAAAGGGTTGGGAGTCTTGGGGGCCGCACCAGGGAGGCTGTCGACGGATTGAGATGGGCATAGCCAAGCCAAGGAAGGGAGCTGTCAGGAACAATGGAGTTGCACCTCCCTCCCTCCCTCCCTCCCTCCCTCCCTCCGTCCGTCCCTCCCTCCGTCCCTCCCTCCCTCCGTCCCTCCCTCCCTCCGTCCCTCCCTCCCTCCGTCCCTCCCTCCCTCCGTCCCGCCCCCCCTCCCTCCCTCCCTCCCTCCGTCCGTCCCTCCCTCCGTCCCTCCCCCCTCCCTCCCTCCCTCCCTCCCTCTGTCCCTTAGATGACACCTTGAGAAACGGCTGTCAAGGGGGGAGGGGTTATGGAGAGCAGGAAGTATACGTTTCCTTAAGTCGAAGTTGTCAACCGTGGGAAGATGCCTGCCGTGATGCTTCTTTCCTTTCACCCCTGGCTGCACCAGCCCTTTCCTATCTCCCTCTCTCTCTCTCACACACACACACACACACACATCATACATACAGATACACGCACCGCCGTACGGGTGCTTCTGCGGGTGCTCCAACTTCCCCTCCTGTACAGGCTTGGTGACGTCACTGACGTACGCCACCCGTCATGGCAACATGAAGATGCCCGAAGACCTGGCGCTGAAGGTACTGTACGGCTGCTCGTCCAGCATCCTGCTCATGTGGGCCCTCGTCGTACCACTGGTTTTCCGCTTCCGCCTCACTCCCCGGGTGGGTGTGTTGGCGGTGATCGTGTATCTGGTGTACCAGACCGTGTACATCTGGGCCATTATCCATGACTCTCGAGGGGGGCGTTGAGGTTGGGGGCGAGGCGGGCTGGGACAGGATCATTTAAGTGCACGGCCGGAGGGGAGCGGTGGGGGGCCGATTGCACAAGGTGGGGTTCACCTCCGCGGCTGCCATGCACGACGCAAGGATATACTCCGCTGCCCACCGGGTGTTGCGGCAGCCCGAGTAGCTGGAGTGGGACCATTGCTTGGCCTGATAGGTGCGTCTAAAGCCTGGCTGGCGGGTGGCCTTTGTTGACGCGATTCAGTGCGGCGTGGAATATGAGCGGTCTGCGAAGGCAAATCGCATGTACCTGGGACCCTTGTCCTCCGCTGTGTGTTGTGATTGCGGACGGACGTTGGGAGCTTCGTTGCTCGGTAAGCGGGAAATTTAACATTTCTTACATGACTGATGTAATTCTTTTCCTAGTCAGGGCCCCTCACTGAACAAACACATGTGGTGATACATCGATGCAAGGGTGTCGGTGGTGATGCTCGGGGTTGGGTAATACCTTACTTCGTGACGTCGTTGTGGTGGCGAATGTTTGACTCCCCCGGCGGCGATAGGAAGTGCAGCTAGCCACAATACCGCGTTTTTGGTTACGGGGCAAGGTGGTGGCGGGTGACAGCTACCAGTGGCTGTCACTAACTGAGGCGGGCACTACCCGTGTGCTTGGTAGCAGTATTGGCGGCTGGATGTCCGTACGGCGGTGTTGGCAGAGTACGTGTTGTGTTGGGCATTCTTGCCAACAGCGTTGGTGACACGCACACACAGGACCAGTATTCGCACCGGCGTGTGATCCCATCTGATCTTTATCGTTATCGCATGTAAATGTTGGTCCCGCGATATCTCGAGGACCGGCTGGAGGATGAAAGTCCGGGGAAACGATGCTTTTGGCAGCGGGTCATTGGGACATTGGCACGTGTAAAGGCACTATGTGTGTCTCAGGATCGGTGGTATGTCGTGACAGCACTGCGAATATCGAATGAACTCTTGTCAAGTGAATTCAAACAGGTTGTTGCCTTCTTTCCCGGTCATATGGGAACATCGTGATTGCAAAAGCAGGTGCGCGTGTGAATGTACGAGGAGGGTTACGTAGGGTCTGGGTAGAGGTCTGCCACCACTTGATGGGAAGGTGGGGGTGTTCAGCTTTGTGGTTTCCAGTGTGGCCTTCCAGTTTCTAAACACGCCTAAATAATTTCAATTTAGAGGGTTTAAAACTTATATTCATGTCCTTGCCCCAAATGTCAAGAGAAGGCGGAAACGATAAAGAGATGGCGGTGAGAGGGCCTCCTCCTCCGCAACGCAAGCGCAACAGCAAACCTACCCCACGTGGTCGATCCCCCGTCGACAAATCCGAGACAAACGAATAACTCTACCTGTCACGCAGCTAATTCCCCCCTGAATGCCCTTCCTCAACCCAACAGAAGATGTAAGGGAAAAACAACAACACTCACTACACATCCCTACCATAGCCTACCAACCTACCAACCTTGTCGCACAACCACGAACACGCAAACCAGGACGTCAGTTAAGCTCTCTTGTCTCCTGTCGTGTGAAGTAAACCGATGCTAACACGCTGCCGCTAGAGATTGATTTCTTTCCTGTCGGGCTCGTATGGATGACCTTCAGCACCGCACGTCTACAGGCTCTAATGCTCCGTGCCCTGAGTTTGGATGTGGCTGGGAAGCTCGCTCGCTCCAAAACCCACGTGGCGCCCCCCATCATCCACCTCCCTGCCCGGCCCCGCCCGAACGCGCAAACGCACTTTCACCTAGACCTCTCATCCGGAGCCGGGTCCTCCGGGTGAGGGTGATGCAAAGGAAAACTGTCGTCGAGACATCGAAGCACCAAGAAGCGCCATCTCATTCTTCAACGGCCGAGCAACGACTCGGGCGGCTTCCCTCAGTCATCTCGAGTGCTCTTCTTTCAACAGGCTGACCACCGCGGCTACACCACACGCAAAAGTGGCAAGGAAGCTCCCGCCTTGATGGCTCTTGACAATGAAGCCGATCATGTGCCCACCTCCTGCCCAACAACGAGAACTTCGCCGCTGTACTGATGAACTGATCCGATGAACCGTTCCGCCCATGCACTCTTTCTTCTCGTCCCCACTCACGCTACTCCCCGCCATCCAGCAAACCCACGGCCACAAAGAGAAAGGGACATACGCAGCTGGTATAGTGGCTAGGTCTGGACACAGCCCGGTCCAGCTCTCCGCTGCTCGTGGTCCAATAATAAACACCTCCACTGTGCTGTCGCTGATGCTGTGCACGGCAGCATGTAAGCTGATGCGAAGAAAAAATACACAAAGTGCGCTCAAGGGCCGCAAGGATGCTGGCACGGACCCAGTATCCCATCGTCTCTGCTCCTCCTCCATCAAAGGGTGTCAAGGCAAGACAATCCGTAGTCCGTAGCCCGTAGGTCGTGGTCCGCTGCAACGCGACTCCATCTCTATGGATGATCCAAACTGAGAGCTCCCTTACTGAGCGACTCCATTAAACAAAAATACTCGCCTCCCTCCCGACAACCCTTGGGATTCTGCGACTAGGGCCGGTGGTTTTCTTTCCCCCTCCCCTTTATGCTCCCCCCAAAGCGGTCCGGACTCTCTACTGCCTTAGCCACTCCCCCACTACGACGCCTTCTCACCTGCCAGCGCCACATGCGAATAGGTGGAGAAGAATCATCGACTCATTAGGCTTGCAGCCCCTCATCCACAACCCACGCAACGCCGCCCGGCCTACCCCGCGCCCCTAGCCGTGTCGCTAGAATAGGCATGTGCAGCTGATCGCCCGGCCCTCCCCCCTCGGCATCTAGATGCCATTCGTGATCCTCCTGCTCACTCAACGCGAGTACATCGTGCCTGCTCCGTAACCGCCCTCCTTTCTCTCCGGCTTCTGCTCCCGCCCCGCTCCTGCCCGACGTTGCAGTTGTCGCTGTCCCCCACTGTGATGCGCTTGAAGCCATCGCCATTTCGCCTCGCCCTGGAGCATCATCCGCGGTGGTCACCGCACAGTGCGGGTTCGTCCCACGTTCCGCTGCCACTGAATCACAATGCAGTTGTTGGAAGCCGCTAGTGCTGCTGTTGTCCCTCACTATGTTTTGTGATACGGAGGCGTCGGCCTGTCGCGAAGCCACCTGCGCAGCTGCGGGTGCGGGATCCCCCTCCAGTTGTGGAGGCTGGTCGCCATCGTGGTCCCTGCGGCCCGCTCCCCCGCCCCCACTTGGAGGTGTCTGCTGGTCCCTCTGCTGCAACAGCGTGTTGATTTCATCCCGGGTGAGGGTCTCCCGATCCAGAAGCGCCTCCGCAAGTGCCGTGAGATCCTGCGGATCCGGGGGTTGTCAGTTATCAGTATCAGTTGGACAGCTTTAACCAGGTGTATTTGGGGCTCATTGGGTGGAGGACTTTTCATGAGAAGCATTTACAGGGGTTGGCTTGAGATTAGCTTCAAAGCAAATATCTTTCCTTAAAGCCGACAACAATCCTGGAAGATGGATTTGGCCGCGCTCGTTAACGCCCTGACCGCCCTGCTCACTGTCATCATCACTGCTATCATCATCATGCCGAATAGGACCAGTTCCAATCCTACCTGCATCCGATCCGCCAGTAGCGCCCGCACCGCCTCCTTGGCGTCCCCCAGCATCGCCGCCACCTCCGCATCCACACGTTGCCGGGTGGCCTCCGAAATCCTCGTACCGCCGTGCCGCTCGTCGTTTGCTGCAACGTAGACGGGCCCTATTGCGGTGCTCATACCGCACTCGGTCACCATGTGGCGTGCCATGGAGGTGGCCTGAAAGGGAGAAAAGGCCGATAAGGAGGTGGCGTTGTTAGCTGTGGGTGAGTTAAGTGCTGTCTCCTGTGTGTAGATGCCCAGGGGATGGGTGACATTGCGGGGGGGGGGGAGGGGGAGACGGGGTCTCGATTGCGAATGAGTTTCTCCCCTGCAGCATGTCCCCGGTCCCCCTTCTTCCAGCGCCTCCTCGATATCCAGTATCCAGCTCCCATAGACATGCATCTGCGATGCCTCTTCCTTTCCTGCGCACGCTTACCGCAATACCCCTGAGCTGCTGTGCTCGGGGTCTGAGTGTCCCACTGGAGTTTGCCCGTCACTGGGTTTTGCATGGCCCCTTTTTCCTCCTCCCCGAGGTCGCTCCCCCCCTCCCTCACCTGCCGCAGGTCGTCCGTGGCTCCGCTGCTAACCTGGTCGCTCCCGAAGACCAACTCCTCAGCTACTGTACCGCCCATACACACACGGATACGGGCCAGCATCTGCTGCCGGTTGATGGAGAATTCGTCCTCTCGGCCCACCTGGGGTGAGGTGAGGTGAGGTGAGGTGAGGTGGAAGGAGGGATACGGGTGGCAGGAGCCACACTGTCGTCTGATGCTCTGGGATAGGCCGATGTCACCCGAACCCCAGCCAGTGAGCCCTGAGTGGGACCCCGGGTGGGAGTTGGCCCTACGGGGGAGGGTTGGCCATGTGATTGCATCCAGCTTGCGTCCCAGCCCTCCCAACACGCTCTTGCACTCCAGGCACATTAAAATCCGCATCTCTACCCACAAGCTTGAAACACCAAGAGCCGCACAAACCATCCAGTACCGATTGCAGCAGAAACATTGTCGTTCACATCTCAGAGTCTGCTGAGCATCTCTCTCTCTCTCTCTCTCTCTCTCTCTCTCTCTCTCTCTCTCTCTCTCTCTCTCTCTCTCTCTCTCTCTCTCTCTCTCTCTCTCTTCACATATTTTCTCTCCTCCTGCAACCCTCACCACCATCACCACATCTCAAACCAGCTCACCTGCATCACCATGCCCAGTGCGTGGCCCCGGGGCACGATGGTGGCCTTATGGATTGGGGAGGCTCCCGGAGTGAGCAGCGCCACCAGCGCGTGCCCCGCTTCGTGGAAGGCCGTTCGACTGCGGGGAGGCGACCAGGGGGAGGGGGTCAGGAAACTCTTCTCTCTCTCTCTCTCTCTCTCTCTCTCTCTCTCTCTCTCTCTCTCTCTCTCTCTCTCTCTCTCTCTCTCTCTCTCTCTCTCTGCATTCGCTCACCGACGTGCCTCCAACGTACGCTTGACGCTCTTGCGCTCCACGCCCATCAGGATCTTGTCGTACGCCCAATCAAACATGCGCTGAGTGATGGCTTCGGAGCCCTCTTTAGCGGCCAGAATGGCTCCCTCGTTGATCAAGTTGGACAAGTCGGCGCCACTGAAGCCTGGGAGGGGGAGTGTGCGTGTGCGTGTGCGTGTGAGCTTTAAGCTGTGTGTGTGTGTGGAAATGATGGTGTGCACTTGCACATCGAAGTAACGATGAAGGCGCGATTAACTACGAGACGCGATGGCATCCCGATACTCGGGCGATATAAAAACTAATGACAGACAAATACAAAAAACGACGTCGTCAATCTAAAAGACAAGGCGAGGCGGAAGGCCCAGGCCTAGCAAATACGTACTACAGAGCCGCTCATTTCCTAAACTCCAACAATCGCGCTAAGGCCCTCGGGAGCTAAAGCCCTCGTCACGGTTTAATGGATCTCGCACACATCGCGCTGGGACAATGGTTGTGGACCCATGACGTTCATCCAGCCGCATCCACTGCCAACCGCCCGACCATTGCCAGCCGCCCGGCATTCCAGGGCGTCCCACTCACCTTGCGTCTGCCGTGCCAGCAGCTCCCGGTCCACATCCGGGCCCAGCGGCTTATCAGACAGGTAATACTCCAGAATATCGCGACGACCCTTAATGTCTGGCAAGGGTACGGCAACCTGCGGGACGGGTGCGGCAAGCGTGCGTTCTTAAGGGATACGGTAGCAGCGTGCGATATAGTTGTGGGGAGGAGGCTGGTGCGACCGGTTGCTGACTGAGGGTCTTTCCGGCCCCTCTTGCTGGGTCCATTGAACCCATGTTAACGTCTTCGCCGACAGCAGCTCCAAGCGCGAGTATCCAAGGCCTCGCACCCGACCCCACCCCTCTCAAAAAATACCCCATTTTTTTCCTCTGACTGACCCTATAGCTTTTGACCAATGACCTGCGATTCCGATTTTTCAAGAGCGCTTCAGATCTATCCGACCAAGTATCCCGCCCCCCACCTCCCCCCTCCCCTCATGTTTCCCCTACCTGCCGGTCAAACCTGCCCGGTCGTTTCAGGGCCGGGTCCAGACTCTCTGGCAAATTAGTGGCAGCCATCACGATGATGCCATCCGTGGACTATAAGTTGTGTGTGAAGGGGAGATGGAAAGAAGGGGGAGTTGCAAAGGACGGAAGAGAGGCAACACGGGACGTGCGGGGGGGGGGCGGTGTGTGGGTCAGTGGGGTATCGCTGTAGACGCTGCCGTTAAGCATGACTGACCGCGATGGGGGAGGGGGGTAGGCACCGGGCCCCAACGAGCCGGGTGAGGAGAGGGTGGCGCAAGAGGGGGGGAATGCTCCCAACGAGCCATGTGGCACGATGTTGGGAGATCTGGCAAGGACACGCACACATACACATATACGCACATATATAAGTACATGCACAGTGCACACATACAGACACACGCACCTCGAATCCATCCATTTCCACCAGCAGCTGGTTGAGGGTCTTTCGGGTGTGGTTCTCCCAGGCCTTACGGTTGCCCCCGATGGCGTCGATCTCGTCAATGAACACAATGCAGGGGGACCGCTTCTTGGCGGCGGCAAACAGAGCCCGCATCCTGAGGTGGAGGGAGGGGAGGGAGGGGAGGGAGGGGAGGGAGGGGAGGGAGGGGAGGGAGGGGAGGGAGGGGAGGGAGGGGAGGGAGGGGAGGGAGGGGAGGGAGGGGAGGGAGGGGAGGGAGGGGAGGGAGGGGAGGGAGGGGAGGGAGGGGAGGGAGGGGAGGGAGGGGAGGGAGGGGAGGGAGGGGAGGGAGGGGAGGGAGGGGAGGGAGGGGAGGGAGGGGAGGGAGGGGAACGAGGATACGCGCGTGAAAGCAAGAGGAGGAAGCGGAGGGGGGGAGGGGGAAAGAAGGCGAGACGGAGCGGCGTCCGTCCAAAAATTAGATACTCATCTGTCTTGCCAACTAAGTGCCGTGACCACTCAGCATGTGACTCATCAGTGCATAAGCTGATGTCTTGACGTCCTGATCTTCCCCTTGGGACGACTGATGTCCCCTCTGCGGGCGGGTTTCGGAGCAACTGAGGCCTTGGGGCCACAACACACATGGTCGAGGACAGCGCCCGTCAAAGCACCTCCAACCAGCCATATCCATATGACCGAAACCAACGTGACGCCGCCGTACAATGCCGTACCTGCGACTCCCGACGCCCACGTAAAGCTCCTCAAACTCGGACCCGGCGCGGTAAAAGAATGGCACACCCGCCTCCCCTGGAGCAAACACAACACGACGTTATAAAACCGGAAGGTAGGCTAGGCTAGACCCTTGGTGTGTAGATCATGGCAAGGAGAAGGGACTCGTTTCCAGCGGCGCGATCACAAGCTTTCTCCGAACATGCTGTCATCCCAACCCAGCCCTGCGGGGGCATTCGTTGGCCAACCCTCTCCTGGCGTCCACCACCACCTGCCCCTCACCCGCCACCGCCTTCGCCAGCAGCGTCTTCCCGGTTCCGGGCGGTCCGGTCAGCAGCACGCCCTTAGGAAGCTTGGCCCCCAGGCGGGTGAACTTGCTGGGGTGCTTCAGGAACTCCACCACCTGGGGGCGGGGGGAAGGGTTGCGGGTCGCGGGTGGCGGGGACGGGTGATGGGACTGGGTTGCGCAAACATCTGAAAACAGGAAGCGGGCAAGGGGCGGACCTGGCAAGATGATAATGCCGCATCAATGCAGACATCCGACTGACGTACATAGAATATATGTGCATACATAGAACGTCTTTATGTATGTGTGTGTGAGGGAGAGCTGTAAGCTGTGCAGGCTAAGTGGCGAGTGCGTAATAAAGGGGAAGCCGAATAAACGAGACCTGAGGTAATCAAAGAACTTCCCACCACACTGTTGTCCCCATCCTTCCCGTTCAAGCTCACCTCTCTCAACTCCTCCTTGGCTTCATCACAGCCCTTGACGTCTTTAAAGGTACGGATAGACTGCACGGCAGCACGGCGACAGGAGGTTCGGCACGGGAATGCAAGCACGCTCCGTTTGGATTACTTTTACAGCGTTGGCCGATCAGCCAATTGAAACCTGGTTCCGCACCGCACAGCTAGTCGCTGCGCAATCGTAATCACAACCCCAGCAAACACCCGAGCACCGAGTCGCCAAAAAAGGGCCCTTTCCGAAGACCTTAAGCACACGCCACCTTTGCCAAACAGCGCCAGCGGTTTAGCAGAGAGCGCCCATAGCCCCGGCCGCCGCACATTATGAGACCACACTCCCCGGCCGTACCATAATCTGGCCAACGACGTGCTGATCCTGGCAGCCTCAGCACCCAGCAATCTTGCGCATCCATGCGTCCTGGAGATCCCAATCACTCCCCTCCCCCTACCTCCTCCCTACCTTCTCCGGCATCTCATCCTTCTTATACTCCTTGGGCTCCACACCGGGGCCGCCGCTTCCCGATGACGAGGTGGCCGCTCCGGAACCACCGCCACCGCCAGCCGCCGACACCGGTGGCCCAGTGTTGACCGTGGCGGGGTTGACGAACGCCCCGCCGCTGGCCTGGACGCGGCGGATTGCCTGTGTGCCGCAGTGGTGCGGTAGGAAGCATGGGGCCATTGGCGGCATGCCTACGAGTTAGGCTCCGCACTTCACACAGCTAGTGATGCCAAGGTCACGACACATGGGACAAGCAATTGAGAAGAGAATGATAAATTTACATACGTTGTTCGTATGTCTACAGACTCGTTTACTTTTGATGTTCTCATATGTCTTCCTAGTACGTCAACAATTTAAGTTCGTTAGAAATAGTCTTCCAAAGTTCAATATATTGCGTTTGTGGATCGGGTTCAAAAACCCGCGAAACCAAGAACACGGCCTGACCCGCGGGTCACCTGACCCTGCCAGTCATTTCACGCCAAGCTTTCTCGACTTTCGACTTTCACCTGCCGCGTCTGACCCCTGAGTCCAACCCTTCACCTCAGTCCCCTGTCTATGTATCCCCCTCCACCGCCCGTCATCAGCCGGACACATATCCGTGCACAATCATCCGGCGCCCCCTCCCCCTATTCCTCAGGCCTTATCCCCATGACTCCTACCCTCGCGACGCACCTGGCTTCCCGCGATGTAGGCGAAGGCCAGCACCAGCACCAGCACCGCGGCGCTGATAAGACGCCACAGCAGCGCGAGGGGCCGCAGCAGCAGCGGTGTCTTTGAGACTTGCGGAGCGGTGGACACCATCGGCTGGTCCAAATCAGGGGCGTAACCGTTTGGAAGGAAGCGGAAGGCGGGGTGAGCTCACAAGATTCTTAGGATACACCGAGAAATCGCGTAGAGGTTTCAACCTGGCCTGGAGAGACTTTGCACTGCTGTTATGGACAACGGACTCCCACAGCATATGAGGTGATGGGGGAAGGGCTTCCAATGTTCAAGGCACAATCGCTGCACCGGTGGGTTGTTCCTAACCAACCAGGTACAGCCCGTGCGTTGCTCAACGCTTCCAAAAGGCCTGGCTGCACCCAGCAGCATCTGTAAAAGAACTAGCTGTGGGGACGGACCTGAGGCGAAAATAACATGTTAAAATATTACATTAAACGGAGGCGGTTGGAGGTGATCCGTGCGCTCCGTTATGTCGAAGGAGCCTTAAAAGTCCAACTCTACACGTAAGGCGGGGGAAGGGCCCTGATCTCAGCGGGGGCTGGGCCCTGATCCTGAAGGGCCTCTGAAAGCTCCCAGTCTGCTAACCAGGCCAACCGATCACCGGATGTGACTCTCTCTGAGACTCCGCTACCGATACAGGGTTTAGGGTTTGCAAGCTGAGCTGGCATTGAGGCCGACATGCCGGCTCCATTCACAGGGCGCGGTAATGAGCGAGACACCACGCGACTACGGAGGCTGGGGGGCTACGCGTCTCCCCCTCCATCATCAAACGTATCAATCCAATCTCTTTTTCCATCCATCGCCCGAGTGCCAACCGGTCCCCCTTCACACCCATCCCTTTTCGTATCCATCCCTCAAGACGCAACGCACTCACGAGCGGCTTCTTGTTCCCGTACGATCCGTGGGACATTGATTGCTACTAGGTACAGCTTCCCTCACCTGCAATGGCGGTAATCCGCCCACTACGACGTGAAGCGGCCGCCGCAGAGATGAGCCGGGTATTTCAAGGGAGGCCGCAGCGCCGCCAATGCCGTTGGCTACTGGAGCAGCGCCATCACCAGGTGTGGCGCCGTCAACCGAAGCTAACACTAATTGCTCCTGCGGGGAGATCCGATAGACACGCGGGAGTTGGTAAGCGGAGTGATAAGATAAACACAGCCCTCCATCCTATGTCTGGGCTACTAGGGTACGGTCCCTCGCCATACCACGGGGGCAAGGTTGCATTTTTTTATGCGACGGTCCCACCTCTCGTTTTTCAAAACGATCAAATCGGCTCATACCCAAATATACCTAGACTCCAGCACGGCCCCGGACCCCCTTAGAAATCAGAGCCCCCCAAACACAATCGCCAATGCTGCTGCCCTACATGCAAGTCCCGCAGCAGCTCCGCCAGTGTCCGCGGTGGCGGCACTTCCAGGGCCGCTGGTGCGACGGCGGCGGCAACAGTCGCTGATGCCGCGGCAGCGGCTGCCGAGCCGTCAGCCTTCACTAGCTCCGTCACTTTGCCTGCACGGGAGGGTTGCAGAGACGGTCCCATCGGGCTCCACCACGTCGGGCAGGTGCGCACCAAGGGATAAGCTATGACAAGGCCATGCCCTCTCAAGGAGCTGCCAAGCCCACCCCAGACCCCACCCCAGCGCGGAGGGCCTCCGCAGCCCCATGGCAAGAGCGCGACCCCGAGGACCTCCGTAAATGTGTGTAAGGAGGGGTTGCAGGCTGAGCGCACGCAAGCCTGAAGTCGGTGAAGGGGATTACGCGGATCCCCAGCCACCCCGGCACCCGGTCCTAAGGACGTCCACCTCTTCCAACATACAGATACACCCAACAAGAGACACTGCGCCCCTCCCCACTGGCTTCCCTCCCCACCTGTAGCTACGAGCGCCCGAAGATACTCAGCCACCACTGCCGCGTTGACTCCAAAGTGCCGCGACTCCACCCGCGCCAGCACCTCACGGGGGTTACTTCGCCCCAGCTCCGCAAGGTAAGCAGCGTGCTTGTCCGCATCCTGAGGATAGGTTATAATTTACCAGGGAGAGGGGGCGGACCTAAGGTTGCGGCAGCAAGGAGGCTCAAAACAAGACAGAGGCCAGATAGATCCAGGGTGGGCAGTTGCTGACCGGCTCCCAATAGCGAAGGGCATATGAAAAGTAGCACGGAATGCGAAGAGGGAAGTGTGAGGGAGAAAAAACTTCATCCGTCCCACGACGGCTTTCAAAAGCACATCCTTGCACTGACCACGACGTGTAGTGGGCTGGTAAAACAGTGTATCACATCGTTACGATGCAGCACGTGATGTCTTACCTCTCGGCTGTGTACTATTACACCAGAACAAGGAAAACATGACTCATAGCCCCGGACGAGTTGACACCACACTTGTCCCAACCTTTTTTCCGCGCAAGGCTGGAAGTGTTTGCAGCTGGGCGGGTGGCATTGTCAGGAGCCACGCTGCAGACCATCCAGGGCCCCGCATGTCAGGTCGTAACCGCCCTATCTAGACTGGCGCGATCATTTAATTCCCTCCTCCGCAGATTCTCCCTTTCCTCTTTCTCGCCCGCTTCAGACAGCCCTCAGGAGTGCCCCTGTCCAATCTTCACCGGTAGCTGGCTGCCCCCTGGCACTGGATGATGCAGCAATCTGCCGGGGCGGCTCCAAGCCCTCGATTCGACCGTTCCCCTTTCCTGGTCGCTCACGGCGGACCCAATTCCTCGCTGAGGAGGCCAAAGCTGTTGTTCCAACTGCTTCCGTGCCCAGCTTCCATACCAGGCCTTTCTTTCAGGCGGCGGGCGGTCCAGCTGATCCGGCCCTTCTTCCTCCCTTACAAACACACAATTTTGGACTATTGGCACGGAATACACCCAACCGCGCCCAGTGGTTTGACACCACTAAGATAGCACACCAACAAGTCCAGCTCTCATCCAGCACGATCTCCTTGCTAATCTCACCTTGGGGGCCTCTTCGCACGCCTCTCGCAGCCGCCTCAGGTGCTGCATCTGCACCCAAATCGGAAACTGCTGCAAGGCAGACCACACGGAGGTAAGCCATGCCAACAACTGCTGTACAAGCTGTGGTATAGTGCTGCTGGCCGTGCCGGCGCTGGTGGCGGCTTCAGCGGCGCCTTTCCCCAGAGCTGAGGGTGAAGCGATGGGTGCTCCCTGGACCTCCTGTTGCTGCTGCTGTTGCCCAGCCTGCGGGGAGCCGGCCGCTGCCGTTGGCCCGGCGGCGGACTCAGCCGCTGCACTTTCTTCCCTGGATATTACCGACCCGCTTGCGGCAACAATGTTAGAAGGCCCCATATCAGCTCCTGGCCCGCACAATACTTCTGCTGAAGAATTGCTGCTGCCGCCAAAGGCGACACCTCCCGTGGCGCTCTGCGAAGCTGGCTCGCGGGCCGCGCTGCCCTGGCCTGAATAAGGTGACGTCGCTCCATCCGTCGGCCCAACAATTCCTTTTGCAATCCATAAGCGACCACCATAAGGTATCAGCGAACGCAAACAACGCGCGGGTTGGAAACGTACTGCAGATCCGCTGGCCACCCGTTGACGAAACCCGGTCTGGAGCCCAGCTTGCTGCATTTGCACTCCTGAAATGCAAGTGGGTCGAAAGCGGCACCCAACATTAGTCGAACCGTGCCAACGAATTAAAAAAACATCGCGCTCACGAAGACGCGCGGAACAAGCCAAATCAATCTGGTGCAAGTATGATCACGTCCTGAGCCTACACAAGTGGCTTCCAGCGCTTGCATTAGACGCGTTAGGGCTTCGGCGTGTGTCTACAGATCGCCTGTGATATTGTTTTTGCAATAATAAAACCTTACAATGAAGAGGATTAGCTTGAGATCTTTTCTGCAAGGCCGTCGCGTTGCGTGTAAGCCTACAACTGCCAATAAACCAATATGGGTACACCGTTCGTAAGAAATGTAATAATACAATATTTAAAATAAGGCGGTAAGAAGTAGGTAACCAAATTGGATATATGCAACTTGTGCCCTCGACACAGGTTGCGAAGGAGTTCGTGGTCTTGGAGCACGTAATCAAGACGAACATAAGTTTCAAGTGCCACCTTCATAACGCTTCAACGAAGTTTGCAATAAGATGGCAAATACCTGAAATTATATCAATATGAACATTTTGCGCTTGTGGCCAGGAGGCACCGGGCGTAACCTGTTACCTCCAGGGCACCTTAACTGAGGGCTGACTGTTTAGTGAGCCCGCTTGGCTATGTGGACTGCCTCCGCACCACATCTGATCCCAGCCCTTCATATCTGGACTCTGTCTCACTCAGATGACCCCAATCACACCCTATCTGGGCAACACGTGCTTATGCTCCAGGTGTGCCATCAAGATCATCGTTAATAGAGCATTCAAGCATCTGCAGGAGATATCGACATGACCGAAATGTCGTGTGATTTATGCTGATCATCCCACACCAGGGTCTCCCAGACCTTCCATCTTTGGCGAGGGTGAAGAGAACCTGTGATCCAAGGGTCATGAGTTTAGTACCTTAACACTCATGCGCTGTAAACGGACTCAGTCTGCCTGGGTTGATGTACTGGCGGGTAGCCTTGCACGTTCAGGAACTCAGCCTGCTCGTTACAATAATCTAGAGATCCTTCGGATTAATCACCCAAAGCAAGCAATGTGGTGGATGGAGGCACCGGGTTGGGCCTGGATGGGCTGAATGGCATTCTTGCCGCATTCGTCCTCAGCCCGCCGCACTTGCCCAGTTGTGCTCGCTGAACGCACAAGCCCTCACCATCTGGTTATTCCTGGGGTAGGGAACATGACTTCACACGAGAACAAGGGTAGCGAAAGTTTCGCAGCCCCTTGCCTCCCTTGCGGGCACCCCACCCCATCCCCGTCACAGACCCTGCCCTTCCCTGTTCCCCAAGTCGCTGCTCCTCGTTGCCCGAGTTGCCACCCCTCCCTGCCGGAGCCTCACTATCCCACTGTCGCCACCCGCCCCCTCCTCTGTCCTGGAAGCGTCCCTTCCCATCACACACACACACACACAAACAGACCACATCAATGCCGAATGTTGTCCATGCCACTGATGCTCCCTGCCCCCGTACCCACCCCAGCCTGCCCCCTTCACCAGCCCTTCCCTTCTCTTCCGTGTTACTTCTCTCCATGTGCTGCTCACCTGCTGCTGCCCCTCTTGGCAAGGTTACCCGTGGATGCATGCCACACAGCCCACGCGGGCCGCCAGCTCAGATGTCTCGTCCGCCAACCGGTGCATAGAGGCGTTGTTGTACGTCTTTTCGTCCACACGGCCGGAAAGTCATTCAGGGACCAGTGGCTTTAGGCCCTTTAATGCTGTATGACGTACGTACGTATGCTACTAGAATACATAGCTGTGGGGCGTACATATGCTCGCCATGGGAAGGTGCTAAATATCCAGTCGGCCATCAGGAAGAAAACCTCTTCCCCTCACTTTCGAACAACCCTGTTGTTAAGCTGCTTCGCCAGGTCGTGCATCGCTATCGCCTCAGCCTCGAGCTGCCGCACGCGCCGGGTAGCCTAAGCAAGGTCCGTGTTGCGCATTGCCAACTGGGGAAACGGTTAGCTCCTCGTGGGGTGTTATAGAACGCGGCCCGGCCCGCGAGGCACGCGAGCGGGTAACTACGAAGTTAATAAGTGGCGGTAAGACTCGTGATCTGCACAATGTTCGAGGGGTTGCGGCAGATCAAGTTACAGGTAATGGATGGACAAATTCATTAGTATTTAGTTCTTGATGCGCAAAGGTTCTGGGATTTCAGATCTCAACATGGGCCACATCACGTCCAAGGGTCGCTTCTAGTACCGTTTTTAATGACGTGTACTCCTTCCAATTATCGCACGATATTGGTCCAAGGAAACAGCCACGGTGAACCAGCCAGTACGAGGGTTCCCATGCGGGCCTCCCATAAATTCGCCGCCTAGCCTGTCACATAAGCAATCCATGTGTCCATCAGCTAGACATCTTTCAATATTGTTACAGGTTTGCTTATGAATGTGATGTTGGAGTGGGCTCCGGTCAAGCTAAAGGAATAGGAGAAATGCAGGCGGAAGACGCAACACCGCTTGTCCCTGGGCAAACCAAGCTTGTGAAAGCTAAAACGAGGAGGGGAAAGCGATATCTAGAAAGCCGGGCACCGAAGGCGGTGAGCAATATTCGTGGCAGGGCGTGGGATTTTGCGCACGGTCCGTCACTTCGGCGCCATGATGACCGCGCCTAAGCTTTCTGACACCTCTTGTGCGAGGGCTTGTGCCCGTTGAACGGATATTGCTGATTGAACTGAGCGCCTTCGCATATTGCACGTGGGATTGGTCAGTGTAATCAAACTAAACCAATCCTTATGAATAAAAAGACAATGGACCTTGTCATGTTTCGTGATTTGAGTTCACAGCTGGAGACAGCATACATACCCCGCCGCCAACAACTGTGCAGATTGAAGATGCAAAGCGCGTTCTGTTCCTTTACGGCAATCAAACAAGTCAAGTCATCAAGGATGTGATTACGGATCTCTACCAGTTAAAGAGGGTAGGTTACATCTTTCGATACGGTTTTTCTATGGAAGGTCTTCTATCCTGTCTTCTCTGATTTCCGCAGCTAGAAGCTCAGAAGTTTACCCGAAAGAATGAAAATGTTCGGCCGTTTGAGCCCGGCGGCGAAACGAGTTTGGAGTTTTATTGCAATCGTAACAATTGCTCGCTCTTCGTTCTTGGGAGCCATACGAAGAAACGTCCGCACAATATCGTCATCGGCCGGATGTTTGACTTCCATTTGTATGACGCACTAGAAATGGGCGTTGAGGAGCTTAAAGGTATCCGGGACTTTGGCGCAGCTGGCACAGGGGCGCAACTGGGAAACAAGGTGAGTCAGTGACTCACCAAGGGTATTCCACCGCTTAGCGATATGGACCCTGGTTGATACTTTCGACATTCACACCCCACAACCCAAGAAATGAAATACTCTTTCCACCTGCGGGAATAGGTTTTGACGAGTTTGAGTCTGCACCCTCTTTCTGGGTGTAGTATCCTGGGGTATCTACGGGTAATATCCGAGATGGATCTGTATGTTCAGCTTTCAATCGGGCGTTTGCGCAGGCAGATACGACAGAGATACATCACTCGACATGTTTGCTCGGGGTCCAACTACTTGTCCGCATTACGTATTACTGACCATAACGTAATTCCCTGATGCTCTATGCCCTACAATGACCCCGGTGCTCCATTGGGCGCTCACACCATTGGATGCTTTGAATTATTGACTCAAGCCCTGCGTCCTCTTCGTGGGGGAAAAGTTTGAAAGTGTCCCCGCAATGGCTCTTGCGAAATCGCTGCTTCTGGACATTTTTCGAGGGGAACCCGTGGACAAAATCAATTTGGCCGGCATCGACCGTGTGGTCATGGCTGGTATGTATGTTAGCAAGGGATTGCAATTCTGCGGGATTGCTGGAGTGATATGCTGATATGGTTCAGGTGCTGGGCATCAGGATGAGCATGCCTCGTTCTAGTTACAGTTGGTTCCCTAACAGACTTTATGCGTCACTATTGTAGTTGTTGTCTAGCTGAGTGTCCAACTCTCGTTCGGCTCAAGACATAATGCGTTCAGAATTCACGTTTATTACGTCGTCTGTATACTATTCTGCCCTTCTTCGCCCCGCCCCTCCCCGCAGTCGCGATGGATGATTCCCGGTTGCAGCTCCGGCAGTATTCGGTCCGCTTTAAGAAGAGTGGCACACGTATCCCCCGGGTGGCACTGACGGAAATGGGGCCCCGCATAGTCTTCAGCGTGCGTCGGTACAGGTTGCCGCCCAGCGACTTGCAACAGGAGGCCATGAAGCTGCCTAAGTTGGGCAAGAAGAAGGTGGGAAAGGAGGGGTTGGGTGATGGAAATCGGCGGCTCAGGCGCCTGCATTGAAATCGTATTCTGGTCTATTGTCTGTAGGCCAATTCGCATGGTTATCTCCTTTTTCCGGATCGAAGACGTCCTGTACGCATATACGTTATGTCCGGCCTCTGCAGATTGCGTGCCGATATGTTCGTTTGGTCCTTTGCATCGCCATCTCACTCATAATGCTCCCGGCATCGTCATGGGTCACACTTACGCTGTTTGATCCTATTCCGTTTGGCTGCAGGAGAAGAACGTGTCGTCTGACTCCCTCGCCGGCAAGGTGGGGCGCATCTACATGCCCAAGCAGAGCATGGACACGCTGGGGCTATCGAAGTATAAAGGCACCAAGAGGGAGCGACGTGAGAGCGCCCGGGAAGCAGCGGAGGCTAGGAAGCGGCCCAAGGCGGCGCAGCCGGTGACGGAGGGCCCCAGCACTGAGTGACTCTCGCCGTTGGAGCCGGCAGCAACTGTGGAAAGCGAGACCTTGGGACTGCCGCCACTGGAGCCCGGGGTTACTGGGGTCTAGGACAAGGTGTGGAGCAGAAGCCCTCCAAGGACACGGGGTATCGGGAACTCTCTCAGCTGATTTCTCAACTAGGGATATGACCTGCTCTGTTTAACGTGAAGCTTAACGGCTTAGGTTTACAATAAACGGGAGCGGATACCTTGTCGCTGGTTTTTATGCATTTACTGCCTTCAATAGCCGCATATCTCTTCAATTGGGTGCCAGAACGTGCCAATGAATAAGTGGAAGCCTTCTAGTCTGCAACAAAGATCTTCCGGGTTCGGGGCATCCCGTCAGCAGGTATTCATGGCAGCTGTGTAGCTGATTATGCTATTCTATTGGTTCCATCATGGATCCTGAGCAAGGTGTCCATAAGTTACCTTTTTACCTCTTTGTTATGCACGACCTCCTGACACCCAAGAGTGGTCTCGCTTAGGGCATTTGACAGTATAGGCACCATCACATGCGTCCTTTGCCGCTTACCTTGACGGACGCAAGAAACATAACCTTCACGATGGCGTACAATTTCGTGTATGGTGATGATATCAGGAGCGGGTTTGTGCCTCTTGCATCCATTGTGTAAAACGAGTCATTCGTATTATAAGAACTTTGAAAGAAGTTGGGCTAGATAGATGGATGGATAGATAGATAGATAGATAGATGTCGATTCTCAGTAGTTAAGCAGCGACGGCTTGTTAATTAAGTACCTTCGCTTGGCCCCTTCCCCGCGTCTCCCCTTCGTCAGCCCACAATGCCCCTTTGCCTCCCCAACCCACATGATCCCTCTTTACATGATTCCCGCATTCCCCCTCCGCCGTCGCACCCCTCTTTGAACGCCATCCCACTGTGCCCCCATCACGGTCCCTTCCCTCCCCCTCTCCTCCCCCGTAACTCCAGCGTTTCGATGTTCGTCTCCCCCGTAACTACCCGGCCCCCTCCCAGCCACATGTGCGGGATCCCCAGCAGTTCCCCGCGACACCCCACTATAACCCAGAGTACAACCCCTTCCCCGCCCCTCGCAGCGTGTCCCAGCCCTCTTCCCCGGCTATCCCATTCCCCTCAGCAGCACACAACGCCCTCCTTGCCTCCGCAGCCCGGATGATCTTTTTTTACATCAAGGATCACGGCATCCTTGATCCGGAACTGCTCCTCCAACACAAGGGACAGGCGAAAATTATCACGGGTAACCGTGCACCTGCAAACAGATAGTAGCAAACAAGATACACGGCAAACGCGTGTCTGGCGTTGTCATTCCTAAACGAAGGGCAATCCCCTATTGTCCCGTCTCCCTTCCCATCAATGTCCCCCGTTACTGCTTCTTCCTTCCGCGTCAAGGCCCCTGCCTCCGTTGTTGCCCCCTATCCCCTCGTGAGTCGCATGCCCGTCGATTGCCACCGTCGCCATCTCTATGCTCCCCTATCATGTCCTGCATACTTCGCCCTATCTGGGCAACACGTGCTTATGCTCCAGGTGTGCCATCAAGATCATCGTTAATAGAGCATTCAAGCATGTGCAGGAGACATCGACATGACCGAAATGTCGTGTGATTTATGCTGATCATCCCACACCAGGGTCTCCCAGACCTTCCATCTTTGGCGAGGGTGAAGAGAACCTGTGATCCAAGGGTCATGAGTTTAGTACCTTAACACTCATGCGCTGTTAACGGACTCAGTCTGCCTGGGTTGATGTACTGGCGGGTAGCCTTGCACGTTCAGCATTTCAGCCTGCTCGTTACAATAATCTAGAGATCCTTCGGATTAATCACCCAAAGCAAGCAATGTGGTGGATGGAGGCACCGGGTTGGGCCTGGATGGGCTGAATGGCATTCTTGCCGCATTCGTCCTCAGCCCGCCGCACTTGCCCAGTTGTACTCGCTGAACTCACAAGCCCTCACCATCTAGATAGTCCTGGGGTTGGGAACATGACTTCACACGAGAACAAGGGTAGCGAAATTTGCAATCCTGCATGGCACTTAAAAAAGACGTCCCTTAAATGTCGGACCGCGGGCAGACGCTCCCGGTTTACTTCCCAAAAAATCAGCTCAGCGGTCTGAGTATGTATGCCCCAGAATTTAGTGACCCCCAAAGATTATAAGCGTCTGAGTGTCTGGCGGTTGCCAGCCATCGCCTGCACGCATCCCACAAACCATAAGCGTAACTGCAACTTAGGAATGCTGATGAAGCTGCTAAGGCCTACCAAGAGAATATCATCAATCAGATCGACGAAACAGAACGTGCCCCAAACGCGCCAAGCTCCTCATGGCCAACCTGCATTCACGGTCGCGCATGCGCCCCTCCCGCGGCCTCCAATTTCTTTATCTTGACACCGCCATCCGATCCTTCCCACAAACCAACTGGGTCGATGGCCAAACGAGAGGTGCCTGCCCCATCTGCCACGCTCAAAAGGCACACTGCGGTGGACCGTTTTTATGGATATTATTCTGCAGTGACACCACTTAGTTCAGCACGGGAGCTCACCGACGCCATAGCTGGTCCTCTCCTTCCCTAATACCCTCCCTAGTCCTCATGCACTAATGCAGCTCTTTCACTCCTGCGCTGACCAGTCCAGCAGGCGAATGATGGAGCTAAGCCCAGCGAACCTGCCGTAAGACCGCAACTGCTGCGGCGGCTAGATACTGGCTGGGTTGCTTGGCACCCCTAGGACACATAACAACAGGCGCAAAGTGGGCAACTGGCCGCGCACTCGCCTCCATACCCCCCACACTGCTGTTACTGTGCCTCTGCAGCACATCCAAAGACGGCTTACGTAAAGAAAAACGACTTGATGTCACCCTGTGGGGCAGTAGGCAGCAGCAGGGAGGCGCCAGGAGCATAAAGAGGCCGGGTCGTGGGGAGATTACTTAAGGCCCCGGTTCAAATTCTGCCGTGTCAATCCACAGCTGTCCCCGGCCGCCCACCGCCGACACTGCGGCATTGCGCACTTGCCAGCCCCATAGCCCCCATTCAAGACATAATTAAAACGACACAGCCCGCACAGACAGGGAATGGGATAGCGTGGTTTAAGATCACCAGTTACGCATTTCGCCCTCTTTTGACATATTAATTAACGCTGACGGTAGAACTGCATTTCCAACATCAGCCTGGTCTGGACTCTTGCTGCAATACCTTGCATCGGCTGGACTTCTTCAACTAAAGTATTTATCCGTGTTTTTGCGTTTCCATCACTCGTTTACAGGGCCGCCACCTAACTACTATAAAACGGACATACACCTCGTTCCTGCGGCATTCTTTTCAAACACAAACACATGCTGACACAGATACCATGCAATGCTTGTCCCGCTATGTCTCATCCCCACCTTCGCGAACACAATACCGCATCCTGGGCACTTGCGGTTACGAGCTGTGAGTGTCCGGTCGATGCAGACATCGCAAAAGACGTGACAGCACTTGGTGATGATGCGGTTCTTTTGGCGTTCATGACAAACATTGCAGTTAAGTAGCCGCCGCATGGCGTCCACCTCCTCCTGTCAGCAAAGGGGGTCAGGAAAACGGCAAGATGAGTGAGAGCCAGGCAGCGCAGCTTGGCAGTTTAGAACCGAGCAACTGACCCAGCAGCTTGTCGGCCCTGCAGCGCCAAGCCAGCCAGTTGAAAGAATTGAGGTTGTCTGCCACCACCTGTAATTTGAATGCACTAATTCTGTTTGCTGTACAGCTTTTACGTCTTGGCACTCCCTTATTATGGAGTCTCAGATCTCAAACCCGTCTCCAAGACGCCATTTACCATGTACTTGCCCCTACCATCTTGACACTTAACATTCACGCTCACCTGAAGCTCTCGCGCGGCCCCCGCCGGGCTCTGCAACTTCTTCAGCCGGTCTACCTTCACCTGCAGGATCTGCCAGGGAAGGGGCGATGAGGGCTGGTTGTCGTCATGCCTGGGAAATGCCGGGGAACAGAAGACCACATCAACGGGGCGCCCGGTGCCCAGGGAAAGGATGGAGAATGCAGCGCTGTTTACAACGGACGCCGCACGGCCGCGGTAACCATTCGGCATTCTGTTTTTTTCGGAAAGGCGGATACCGCTCATTCAATGCATTGCAAGTTGCTGATAGACATTTAAACATCCCCCACCGCGTATCTCGCTGCCAAAGACCCCCCCCGCATCCCCTTAACATGATGACCTCCTGCCCAACTCCCGCAAACGGGCGCCCACCTTGACCTCCTCCTCAATTCGCTGCCGCTTGCTCTTTTCCTTGACGTGCTTCTGATCCGCCTCCTATGCCGCAAAAGTGAAATTGGGCACGAAGGCGGGTTGACGAAAAGGTAAGAAGTGTTGCTAGGAGGCTTGGGAGCGTGAAGAAGCCCTCCTTAGGGCCGGTCAATCGCTTTCCGGGGGTTCTCTTTTCACTTCTTTCCGTATGACTGGTAGGTATGGCCTAAATTACGAGGGAACGAAGAATCAATCGTCATTTTCCCTTTTCCGCGGTCGAACTCGCTAGGGTTCCCTGAGACGTCGACACCGGGCCCCGTCCAACAGGGCAGTCATGGATCGTCAAGGCCGTCAAGACCTTCGAGCGCCTTTTGCACCATGTCCAACCGCTATCGCATCCCTTCCCTTAAACTCCCTTGAACTTTGGTCCCCGTTCACTCGTTCCGATGAGTCGTCCCGTTCCTCTCGGTGCGGCGGCTTGGCCCATGGCCCGATCTACGCCCCTCCTCCCCACCCTACCTCCAGGGCCTGCCGCTTGAACTCCATTTGCCGGTTGGCTGCCTCTAACTGCTGCTGCAGGGCCAATACCGCCTCGCTCTTCTGCCGCACCTCCAGACCGGCGTTCTCCAGTCGAGTGACATTGGCGCGGAGCTGCTCCTTCACCTGAGGTGTGGGGCGGGGCGTGGTGCAGGTGCACAAGGGTTACGAGCTCTAAGGACACGAGTCAGTGGCCTCTGGACGACAAGGAAAAATATGTGAACCCCACCTTCTGGAGATAGCCACCTTTGCAACCCCCTTCCAAACTGCTGCTAGCCACGTGAATGACCTTTGCGCTTTTCGACGCATTAAACATCCCCATCCCTAAAAGGCACGTCGCCTTGATTTGGCCTTTGCAGCCGCCCTGCGCCGAGCTCTGCCCTCGGGTCAAGCTCCCCCCACGCTCCGCTCCCTGCTCCCCGCCCCACGCACCTGCGCCATCTCGGTTGCAAGCCGGGTCATGTCCCGCTCTAAGGCCTCACGTACGATACCTAGCTCCGAAACCTCCCGTTGAAGCCGCTCTGCCTCCCCTCGCGCAGCATCCGCAGCTTCCGTCAACATGGGGACCTGCTGCGATAGCTACATAACGTAGGTCGGTGGGGGTGAAGGGCACGGGCGGCCGAAAAGATAAGTTTACGCAAGACATTTTGCACATTTTACGTTCTGTCCAAGGACTATACTTCCCCAATCCAGCAACCCCTTTGTTGTTCTAATGGATGACCTCATACTCAACATGACGGCTTTATCGAGACAGATCTTCCATACGGCCTTGCCCTAGGCTGCTGGTCTGTTGGTATCTTATTGCACCACTTCGTTCCCCACAAGCTCCAACACATCACGTACAGAGAGCTCCCCAAAAACCCTCAAAGAAAACGTATGTGCCCGTTCTCTGCCCCACCTTTAGCCTCTCCGCCACTACTGCATTGTTGGCTTCATCTCGCTCCGCCAGTGCCGCCACCAACCGGGCGTTCTGCGCCTGCAGCTCCTCGAATGCATTCACAGTGACCTATTCCGTGAGGCGTTCGGAGGCAGGTAGGCAGCGGGAATCAGTCGGAGACTGCTGTATGGCTAAGGGACCTGGCGATAGGCGCCAAAGCCAAGTATGGGCTTTCTGAGCTGGGCGGGATAACGACGAAGGATAAGGAACCCAAGCCACAGGATAAGGAATGAGGAGGAATGAGCACCCACCGTACTGGATCGAGCAGTGGGACTCCCTACTATATAACTCGGAACAAGTCCGCAGAAGCGAGCGTACACCCATGCGCTACGCGCACCCAGACGAGGATATCCTCACAATTGCAATGCATGCTGTACATTCTGCCAGGCTTCGAAACCATCCGTACTCCAATATCCAACAATTTCCCCGTTCCCCACACGAGAATATAACACCACAACTTCCTGCCTCTGCTTCAGTCTGTTTCTGTTTAACGGACCCTATATAACAGACCTAGCCACGAGACCTATTCCCGGCCCCATTTGGTGGGCTCTCTCATGGACGCACCCACGCTTTTGCACTCGCCCAATCCGGATGTATACCTCTATCTCTTGCTTATAGAGCTCGCATTCGGAGCGGCTGTGCGCCAGCTGCGCCTCCACCTCTGCTGCTTGCCGCTGTCCCTTGGACAGCTGGGGTTCGATACAGTTGGGAGATCGATCGGTTGCGATTGGGCGGTTACGGTTAGGACAGCCAGTATATAGCGGAAAAGGATAGCGTAGCGATCTATAAACCGTGGCTTACGTGTACCATACCAAACATTGAACAAAGCACTGTGGAATCCCCCATACTTACTCTGCTTGGCGTTTCCAAACAAGGCAGAGTCCTGCCGCAGAGTCAGGACGTCCCGTACGCATCCACTTTTTTATTACGTTATGAAAACTGCATGCGCATTCCACATGTCTATACTTCTTTAAAATTCCTTCGCTGAACTTCGCGGCCTCTTAAGACTCCTGGCTCGTCCGGGCATTGGGAGCTCTTTAAGAGTGGGAAACGCAATCAAATATCTGCATCCGAAATGAATACGCCTCTCCGACACCTTAGCTACACCCAATCCTTTTTCGGGGCTCCAGACCACGAAGCTCAGCGCGTGTATTCGGCTAGCTGGTAGAACAAGACGCACTGCGAGTCGTCCCACCCGCCCACCTGCAGCCGCAACTCGTCCGCCTCTACCGCCACGAGATCGAGCTGGCCGCGCGCCTCCCGCTCTGCGGCAGTCACTTCCCGAATAGTAGCGTGCAGCGGATGTCCCTGACGGGGAGGGGGAGAGTGGTGAGGGGGATTAAAGGGGGGGTTTGAAGAGAAGCATACAGTAAATAGACAGACAGGGAATAAGGGTCTAGGCCGGACAGAAGCTGAGAAAAGGAATAAGACAAGCGGAGGACGGCTGCAGCTCGAAGGAATATAGGAAGAGAAAGGTAGCAGTTGGACCATCTGCTTAGTGCACCGACGCGGGGGGTGGCTTCTTTGTTAGGTTTTTGTTAGGGTTGGGTTGGCGGCCTTCAGCTGCTGCTGTGCGGCCCCCCTGCAGCTTCCATGTGCTTGGCGGATTCCGCGCGGCCTTTCTGCACCGCAGCAAGCGCATCTGGTGACCTGTCCCTCCCAACCCCGCAGTGTCCCTCCCAACCCCCCAGGGCACGTTTCGTGGACCTCATTACCCCGCCGTCGGGTTGGCAAGGTTACACACAGTCGCACACAGCTCATGCTTGGGTTCTTCCTTGCCGGGTCGACGCTGTCGGTGTTGCTGTCTCAGCTATCGGCGCCGCCGAGCTATAGGCTCGGCGTGGTTGACACCTTCATCGTCATTGGTTTCGCCAATCAAAGACTGCTTTGACTGCGATTTTGCTATTTTCGTTTGGGGCTGTCCCCGTTAAGCTACGCAGCGTCCGCGCGACGCCAGGCCGGGCCTCGGCTGCAACGACACCACCTCTACACCACCTCTACACCACCTCTATACCATCTCTACACCCGCGCACGACCAACATTGGTTTCATGGGCTTCCTTTGGGGGCAGTACTTCGAATCATCTTGGTTGTGAGCGCGCTATAACGTCCCCATCTCTGTGTGTTCGCCAATCTCTGCCAGACCACATCATCTTCATCTCTAAAAAACTGAGTTCCACCCCGGCATACAAACGGCGATGCTCTTGCGAATGTGTCATCAAAGACGTTTCAGAAGAATGCATAGCTCTCCGCATTTGTCGTTTGGACTGAGAAGTAAAAGTGCGACTTTATCATCAACATAGAACATCAACACAGAAGGTCCTTCCTCGTCGCCATCACAACACGATCTCGCCCCCGGGCTCTCTGCCGGAGCTTGCGCCCCACCTGAAGCTGCTGCTTGAGCTCTGCCACCTGGGTCCGCAGTGACGCCTCGCTAGCCCGCACTTCCACAACCTCCCGTGGGTCGTTGCCGTAAGTGGTCAGCACGTCTACGAACGCCTGTATCAGGGCGCGGGTTCAGTTGGCAATCCACCGTAGCGATGTGCACAGCGGGTTCGCAACAAGACGACGCGATTGCCGGCAGAGGACGAGTGAGTGATTGGGTTACATCCGCAGCCGGACCTGGCTCTAACACGATGGGAAGGCGACTGAAGGGACGGTCGAATGGCGATTTGGCTGTGCAGTGCAACGCGGACAGACGCGATGTCGGGACTTTGCTTGCGGAGCCCGGCAGCCCTTTACCGCCATCACGACGTGAGTTAAAGAGTTGAAAAGAAAGATCCCCAGAACTTCACCGGGCTGGTTACAGTTCCCACAAGCACCCTAAGCCTAGCCGGGCCGGTTCGGGTAGGTTACTCGCGTCAGGTTACCGGCTACACCGCCTAAACGGGCGCACATCAGCCGCACGTACTCTGAGGTCAGTGATGGCCTCTTTGAGGGCGAGCTCTCGCCGCCTTGCCTCCTCCGCCTCAATGTCCCTCCGGCCCAGAGCATCTGACAAAAGGGGAAGAAGACAGGTGTGGGCGTGTGGGCGCATCCTAGAACAGAGCCGGTAGCATGTACGTGTATTCAAGTATTCATGAAGCTCTAAATGTTCACGCCCGTGCACTTGCGCATGGAAGGTTTATAGGGTTTGATGGGCGGTACATGGAGCACATGCGTCTAAACGCCACGACACTGTCTTTTCGTCCGTGGCATGTGTGCTCACACGCGCCATACTGTGTGCCATCATGCTTGGAACCACACGACCACTAACATTTTTGCGCTTGTCCCGCCAAAGCACCCCTGGAAGGTACCTCTTGTCATCCAGATTTCGACTGTATCTCGATAAACTGCCCCGCTCCACTTCTTCGGCACAAAACGTTTTTCGAAACAAACAAAAGACCAATACACACGTTCTTTCTCATCTCCGCTCTCCCTCTCTCAGTTGTTCATGTGCGTCTCACGCACGCAACACACACACACACGCATTCTCACGTGTCAGCCGATCAAAACCATAGTCAGTGTGGCACAACACAGTCGGCTTCTTACCTCTGAGGCGCTGCAACTCCGTGTCTCTTGCCGACAGCTTGGACGTCGCCTCCACTACCTCTCGAGCACTGGCGTCCAACCGCTCATGGGCCAGCTGGGTGGGGTGGGGTGTAGACGGCGCAAGAGCAGGGGTAGGAAAAAGACATAAACAAAACGAGGCATGACTTAATACCCAACAGGCCCTCAAAGTTGAGGGCACGCTTGTTCACACCGAACAAATGGACGGATCGGCAACGGACTAGCATCCAAGATGATCAGGGTGGTCACGGAGGGCACTGGCCCTTCAAAAGCAGGTTTGCCTCTTCCAACTCCATTTCAGACTACACTCTCGAAGCGGCCCTCCCCACTTCTTTGTGCTCTCACTGTCCGGTTGCTGGTGTATGCCCCAGCTTAGGCATCCCTAACACCCGGTTTGCTAATTGGTCCGCACACGGTACATACACACTCATCTGAACCCCCCGCCCTCTCTTCCCCGGACTCCCGCGGCTCTTCCCCCAAACCCATCCAAGAAGTAACGCACCTCCACTTCAATGCCTATCTCCAAAGCGCTCAAATAATCACCCGGTTTCAACTTCTACACCCCGAGTTACAAGTCGCATCGAGCCCCGTGGGCTGCCCTATGCATTCAGATGTTTGGATTATTTGGCATGTTTGTGAGATTGCAGGCCTCCTCCTCGTCCTCATCTCTACCACCATTACCGTCCCTCCCACCTTGTTCAGTTTGGCCTGGCTCTGCAATGACGCAATCTGGCTCTGCAGGCTGCCCACTAGGGCCTGTAGCTCCGAAACCGTCTTCGTGTTGCCGCCCCTGGCCCGCTCTCGCTGCAGAGTCGCCTCCGCCTCGGCACGTGCGCGGTCTGCGTCCGCTTTACCAAACTGCAGCTCGCGGTAGGATCGCTCCAGCCCGGCCAGCTTTGACCGCAAGTGCGCCTCGGACTGAATAGTAGTTGATAAGAGAGCATGCAAAACGAAGTGACCAGAAATAAGGGCGCAAAGTAGGACAGAAGAGCCGGATATTGCATGTGCAAGTTTTGGAACAGTAAAATAATATGTGTTTTCTGTGGCTCAATATAGTTGGCAAGCTTGCCCTCTCGCTGCCCAGTTGCCTTCATTCCCCGTCCCCGCAATGCTGCCAAGCCTTCCATGCCTCCATGCGCGTAGCCGGGCCCCTGTGTCGTTCTGCTATTCTCACCGCTGCTAGGGATGCCTTCGTTGCGGCCTCACGAAGCGCCTCGTCCCTCTCCCGGACCAGAGCTTCCGCGTCCCGCACCCGCACTACCAGCGCCTCATTCAACTGGGCCAACTGCTGCTGTGCCATGCTATACAAGCGAGTGGAAGGCACCCAGGCCTCGTCACTCACACGAGCCTGGACCTCTTGGAGCTCCCTGCGGAAAAATGCAGTTTCGAGTAAGCAACAAAAAATACACATTCACAAATAAAATACGGTGTGTCACCGCCCGAAGCTCGCACAGCATCCGGAACGTTGTCTGGAACGCATCTGGACCTCAAGGAATGCAGCTGATACGACCTGTGCGGCGTGCATCCGGATACGTCGGGTTGTACCAAGCTCGGTTTCTGAGGACTAAGCTGGCTGAGACGGCAGCGCATGCTCGCCATACCTCCGCGTTCTTAGGTGCGCCTCCCTCTCCCTCTCCAGGTCCGCCGTCCGCTTCGCCAGCAGCGCCTGCAGCTCCGCCACCTCGTCCAACATATCAGAGCTGCCTTCCACCACGCTAGCTGCAGCGCCGCTGGGCAGTGCAGATAACAGGCTGCCCTGTCGGCTTGGGCCGCCACTGCTGGCAGCGACGGCCTCGCCGCCACCACCGCTGGCGGCCACTGCTGCAGCGCCTCCAGCCCCCCCGCCAGCGGCACCGCCGCCACTGTTCTTCAACGTGAAGTATTTTTTCTGTACATTGCTGAGCTCCTGCTCTGTATCCGCCAGCTCGTTCTGCAGCTGCCGGATGCGCTCCTCCGCCTCAATTCGGCGATCCTCCGCGAGGCGTAACTCCTCGGAGGTGCACATCTGCTGTGCCCGCACGGCATCGAGCTCTCGCCGCAGTGCCGCCGCCTCCGAATCCAGTCTGACGTTCTCGGCCTGCAGAAGCTGCTGCAGGCCAGAGGGAGAGGACGCCGGCGCCGTGGCGATTTCACACATCTTCGCAGACAGATCCTCTTGTCGGGCATGTATACTGCGGACGGCGTCGAGGACGGCAGCCAGTGCGTCCTTGCAGCCGCGTGCGCGCTCTTGAAGCGCATGTTCAACATCGGTGAGCTCCAAGTCGACGCGCTTTTGGAAGTCAACAAACGGCTTAGCCTGCGCCGAGTCAGACACCAGGCGTTGGAGGAAGGGGTCGCGCATTGCCACTGCGCCTTGGGGTGTGGCGGGCGGCCGCAAGTCGACATGGCCCGCCAAGCTGGAGCACAGATGCGAGATGGCCGAGGTAAACTGGCTCCAGAGGCGGTTTACGCAGAGCAGCGTTTGCTCGTATTCTTGCTCCTTCTGCTCATACGCCGCAACCTTGTCCTCAAGCGCCTTGCTCGCTTTGCGCTTCTCCTCAAGCTGAACGGCCAGCTGCTGGTTCTGATGACTCAGAACTTTTAGCTTCTGCTCAGTACTTTTCGAGTCCATTGCCGCTGAACGAAATTGGTCCCCGGGTAGGGCTTTACAGCCAGACGTGCCCGAGGCCTTGGCGTAGCCGCCCAAAGTATCGACTAAGAGTTCTCGCTAATCATAACTCTAGACATGGCATAAACCAAAGCCATGATTGCGATGTATCAAACCCATTCGCGATGTCTTTCTCTGAGTGAGTACTGCTTTTCTACGGCGATTCGTTCAAACATGACCCTTTACCCCGATAACTCTCACATTCTCTACACTCGAAAAAGTTTTCCCCTGAAATTCTTACAGAACTACTGACGCAACAGCTTGTGTGCAGCAGGATTTTGCTGCTTACGGGTACAAGTTGCGGCCGCCTCTCGATATGGAGCGGAATGAGGGTGCACTTCAGCACTTACAAAGATCACTTGATTTGTTAGGCAGAGGATTGGCTTCGCAATGGCAGCAGCTGCCGGCGCAGATGGAGCGGACTTTCGTACCCATGCGAAGCGGCGTCTCGCGGTGGTGGGAGCAGACACCCATCGCACAAATCATTCGTAACGCTCAAGAGGCAGGTATGCCTTCACGGCGCGCGCGGGACCAAGGCCAGTGGGCTCCGCTACTCGCGGTAAGAAACGATCCGTCGCCGACTTGAAAGTTGCTGGGCAATTGCTGCTCGCGCTGAACTCATGCTGGGGAGATATTTGGATGGCTGCGCGCTGCAGTCGATCACGATGGGTGCGTCAGCGCACCGGCCACAGCCGGTCATGGATCTTGCGATGGCCAAGGAGGAGGTCAAAGCCCGCCTAGCGCCCGTACCTGTCTTCACGGTCGCAAACCCCAAGAACGAGTTCGTGCTGGTGGCTGGCGAGGTGGGTATGGGGGAGGAGGTGGTACGCGGGCCTGCATATGGGACCAGATTTGACGTACGGGCATGAAGCGGCTCCTGCTCGTATATTGTACTGCTTGTTCCATAAGAGTCTCACTCCCGCTTTCCATCCCATTGAGTTGTGGAGTGATGTACCATGCCCCTGCACGCTATTGTAAAATGCTCTTGTCGAATACTTTATTGGCGTGTCTAACTCCTACGTTGTGAAGTGTCTTCTGATTGTATACATACCCCCACTCAGCCTAGCTCGGCAAGACGATGCCTGTTAATGGGCGTTAGTAAATCTCGCCAGTGGTTTTATTCTTCTGGACAGCTTGACAGACATGCAGGCGGGTAGCGTCAGGATTTTGGGCCTGGCCATTAGTCCAGGGTGCAGACGGCGCGTCCTACATCGTTGCCTCCTTTCTGATTTGCTGGCCGGTCTGCCGTTCTGGGACCCAACATCGCTTAGGGCCTAACTGCGCGTGCATGACCCCTTCTCACCTCCCCACCCTCCAAGAACAACACACAACTGGGCTTCTTCTTCTTCCGGAAAGAGGACGCGGAGGCGCTCATAGAGAAGGTGTGCGGGCTCGGCAGGTCAAGTGTGCACATGCCGGGGACATGGCGGGGAGCTTATGGGCCTGTCCATCAGTGTCTGGGGTGGGGGTATCTTGGCGGGTGCCAGGGTCCCAATCCTGCCCCGTATAGATTTGCTGATATGTAGAAACGGACAACTGGTACCGGTTTGTGGACTCAGCATTTGAACTGGCGGAATTACTCGAACGAGAGACTCATATCATCCGGGTTACAGTACGCTATTGCGGGTAGGGCTGGGGAATGGGGTCCACAAGTTGCCCGGGGCTGATAACACCTACCATGCAACCCTCGCTCGCTGCTCCGTTGCTGGACTTTGACCTGGGAAAGGGCATCCTATCGGAATGGTGTCATATTGGCCAATACCCGCCCTTTGGATCAGCTGCCGTCGTTTCCTGATGGCGCATACAGTCTGTATGTCCCGGGTGCGCTGAAGGCACATCTTGCGGCTTTCCTCCCACCTGTCGTCAAATGCAGATTCGGGAGGAGAACCCGCGGCTGGCCCGTGATTCTAAGATCCTTCGGGTTACGATGGATAACGTGTACGAGGTGTTCACCACACCGCGAGAGCAGACGGGCTTACAGGTAAAGCCTGCGTGAAAGGGGGGGGCCAAGAGCAGAGGCTCCCTTTTTCAGCTAAGTCGCATGCATTACGAACATTCGTAATGCGTGCGACAGGACTAGCATTGTGAAGGTAGCCGGGAGTCCGATCTCGCAGTACCACATCGTGAGCTCTCCACATAATTATATAGCTATCGGTGTTCCCATTTCCCCCCGCCCCGATCTCCCGATCCGCTCTATTAGGGCATCCACTTCAGGTTCATGCCAGACATGAAACAGGTGGCGCATGCCTTGGAGGTGAGCGGCGTTTAGTTGGAGGCCAGGCCGTTAGGGATGGGCGGGATACTGCAAGTTCAGGAGGACGGCGTGAAAGGAAGGGATCTGTGTGTTCGTGCGAAGCACCCGAGGGTGGGAGGAGGGAAGGCAAATAGACGGAACGTGGTTGGCGCTGTTAAGAGGAGCCCTGCACAAAATATGGACCAACAGCTGATACAGCTGGGTGTGGGGAGGAAGCGGGACGGATGCTGCTACACCATTTTAAGGAGAATGGGGTGCAGAGAGGCGTGGGAAGGCCACCCATCAAGCTGGCCATGGGTCTGACAGCCATGTCCCCAATTGGCGGCTCAACATAACTCAGAACTCCCAGCCGTATTGCTGGGATGGTGCTGATCCTGGCGCCGGTCCCGTCGCGTAATTCAATCTCACCTCCGATGCACACTCACATCTAAACCCACACATCTACGTGTGAAGACATGCTCACCGTCGACGGTAGCTCAGCCGCGGCATGCGTGATGCCCCTGGCCGTTACGATCTCTTGATTTTGTCACTGCTGAAGTCCTTCGCCGCATGCCAGCTCACCCCGACTTGGCCCCGCTCGCCTGTGCAGCTCTATAAGGCCGCGGGGGTCCCAACCCGTCAGTTCATTGGTGTGCCGGTCTTCCAGGCGGAGGGCCTCACGGTCACCACGAGGGACATGGTGGGTTGTGGGTGGGAGGAAGGGCGGAGGGCCTCAGAGGCGTCTGGGGGCTTGTAAATTCTAGGGGGCAAGTAATATCGGACACAAAGCGGGTGGATAATCGGATTTCTTGGCTATTATGATGGCCTAATACCTCAATTAGTTGACAGAGGAACAGAGCGCTGGAAGGAGATGGAGGAGGGCGAATACACGAGAGGTGGTACTGCTGTTCACAAGCACAATTAACTAACCGCATCACAGCTGGATGGGATTGTGGGACAGGAGGGGGCGATGCTAGGGTCCTAAACCACACGACATACCCGGTTTGCCGTTATATCGGGATGATTGACAACCTTAGCTAAGACATTTATATGTCTTAGACACTGACATTGACGGCGACAATCGTTGGCAGGAAGAAGCATGAAAGAGGAAAAGGAGACGTGCTTACAGGGCAGGGAGGGCATAGCACAGCAGCCAGGGCCAAGGGCTATCCCGGCGCAGAAGTTCCTTACCGCAGCCGAGTATCGAGTCCTTAACCTGGAAGGCGGGCGGCTTACGTGCAAGACCCCTGGTTGCACGTTGATGACCATGGGTCCCTCTTTGGATACTTCCCCTCCGTTATTATCTGAGCTCGCTCTTCGCTCCTCGTCCCGTGCACTTCGTCCCTCCCCAGCAATACGTACCGCTGTTCCTGTGCAAAGAGGACTTGGACATCGCAGTGCAGAGCGCCTACGCACAGCGCAACGCGGCGCAGATCAAGCTGTACAAGGACAAGGCGGACAAGTACCAGGCAGACTTCGAACAGGTTTGTAGTGGGGGCTGCATGGGGGCGGTGGGGTTGGCGCCGGTGTGGGAAAGGCAACGAGTCCGTTCATCCATACGGGCTGTGGGGGCAGGGGACCTTCGGTGGCATGGCGGTCAGCCCTAATGAAGGCGGCAGGCTTGCTTCTCAGGACGATGCTCCTCAGGAAGTCGCGTATGTACGTCAGTAGACGCCCCCTCCCGTATGTTGGTTTCCCCCCCCCCCAATGAATCCCAATGAAGAGCATGCGGTCGATGTAAGCCCCCTGGGGACCCGTCTACATATCGCTGGTTGGTGTTTGCTGATACAAATCCCAAGCCATGCCCGGCTTACTAATAGGATTTCGCGAGGAAGCTCGTAATCTCTCATACAACGCTTCCCCTTTAAAGGATGAATTTAACGTCCAGCTAGATGTGCGGCGCGGCAAGACCGTACTGAATTGGTTCTTGAAAACATTATGTGGTCCTCCCGGCCGTCCTCCATTCGCCAGATTATCACCCAGCTGGACGTCGCCTCGGGCCGCGAGAGGTCGGGGTTGGAGTCCAAGCTGGCCAAGGCACGTGCCAAGCTGGAGGCGGCCCGGGAAAAGGTGGAGAGTGTGGAGCGCGCACCACTGCCCAAGGTTGAGGTGAGGCTGATGGGATGGGCACTCACGGGGTGGGATTATGCGGATTATTCCCATAACATGCTACATGTGCTGAATGGTTAAATTGCAATAGTTTTTCTTCATCACCAGTGGCAACGACCACGATAATGGCTGAAGTAACGATGCTGCCGCTGATTTTTGTGCGCAAAATATTTGAAGCTCCACAAATTTTTTGAAAGGTGTCGGGAGTTCATCCTGATGCGTGCTCACAGGGCAACGCAATCCAGTACTTGGGCGAGGTACACGTGTAGGTTCCGCGGTCAGATAGAGGAAGGCGCAAATATGGCGCAAAGGGGTCATGTAGGGCATGGTAAGATAAGGGCACGGGACCTCAGCCAGTGGCACTCATGGAGCTCAGGACCCTCGCTGAATGGCTGAGTATCTGTTGCGCTGGAATTACGGCGGGAACTACATGCTGCGTGGGTGTCCGTGTCGCACTCAGCCCCGCACATGCCCTGGCTACGTGCACGCGCAGTGCTCACCTCGCTTCACTCCGAGCCGAGGAATCTCCCCCCTTATTTAAGCACGGTAGATTTCGGCAGATTTATTTTTGAAGGTCCCCCCCTCTCCAGGGTTTCTTGGTGCTCTCTGTCTCCTAATCTTTTACAGCCGATGCGCGCGCCCCTCCTTACCTTCCCCCGTTCATGCTTCCCTTCCGTCCAGGTTGGTAGCTTTGAGGAGGTGGTGATGCGAATGACGGCAAGCAGCGGCAACGAGCTAGCGGCCTGGTCACAGGTTATGTTTGTGGCACCCGCACTGCTGCAGGAGGCATCCAAGAATGGCGGGTCGGGCACAGCAGTTGCCAAAAAGTGAGGCAGAAGACCCCGTTCGCTGCTTTTCTTTTGGCATTGTGTCACTGGGCTTGTACGTTTTAAGCCAAACGCTCTTTAGGGTTATATGCAGATCGCGGCTTGTTTCGTGTAGCGTTAGACATGCAGGTAACAAGAGGGTTTTCCGGGCTTTCAAGCTAAGAAGTCAAACATCAGGCCTGGACTTTCTGGCACAGCATGGGTGCATGCACCGTATACTGTAGAAGGCGTTTCTGGGGGTAAATTCTGCTTCGTTCGGAACGGCGGGTCCTCGTCAATTGGTGATGTGTGGGGGAATAGGCAGAGGAGGCATCGCGAAAGGGGGCTCCGGGGCTGAGGGAAACATGACGGTGTTAGGACACAGCCTGCTCTGCTTATTGCTGAAACTTGGCCCTGGTACATGGCATTGCAGTTAAGCCGGGTAATAAGGGGGAAGGGGCTTGATTAGTGCGTTAGCGTTAGGTACCAAATGCATGCAGTGACTATTTATGGTTGTTGCCGCTGTTAAGCTGTGACGGGCAGACGGATGGAGGGAGGGAGGGAGAGACACATTTGTTAACCTCCCGCTGGATATTTCTATGCGCGGTCTTGAACCGTGGTGTGCATGGTTACGGAATAGTGTTGTAAAGGCTGTGGCTGTGGCTTAGTGCATCTCTTCAGGACAGTTTACAATGCCGGTACAAGGATCCCTAGAGCACCTTGGTGAGATGAAGTAACTGGGCTGCTCCATTAAGTTCGCTGTGGGCGGACACTGGGAATCATCATATCTGTTATAAGTCAGACAGATCAAGTATACTATATAAGATAGGTCAAGTATCTGCCCTGTGATGCTGTGATGCAGACCAGCTAATATGGGGCACGCACATCCTATCACGGCTTGTGTGTGTGTGTGTGTGTTCGCTCCTCACTCCGCCATATTAGCTATAAAATATGGTCGTGTGTGTTATGTATATATGTGTCTATAACGACCCTAATTATCAAGAGATAATTCAGTCATGATACATAGCTGTACCTCTTAACCACTTAGGACAACTCTCAACAACGGATATTTTAGCTCAAGGTCGATGAAGGGCGCAGCAAAATGCAATACGTAGTGTGGATGCCAGAAATACATACGTGAATCACCAAATCTTTGAACGCAATCTGCGCTTGAGGCTTCGGCCAAGAGCATATGCTTGCCTCAGTGTGGGGTTGTCCTTCTTGTGACGTGATCATCTGCATGTGGATATGGCCGTCCTGACCCCGTAGCCTCCACTCAGGGGGTGCACAGCTGGGTTGGCTGAAGTGAAAATGTTGAACCGTGGACCTCTAGCTACTAGTTAGGTAACAAATAATTTTCTCTACCTAATAGTGGGTGACTTGGGCATGCAAATCTGCATGTGCATTTCAGTTACAGATTTGGGACCCTACACCCTAATGAAATCACATCATAGTAGGGTCCCAAACCTATATGCCATGCAAAGTTGATGCTGTACATCGTGACATGTCATACATGTCAGGAGTGGGCATGAAATACGTTCATGTGCGCCGCCTAAAGTTTAAAAGTAATATCATGTGCGCACAGCCCAGGTGGAAAAATCGTACTATGATTGGGGTGTGCTATGGGATCTTTATCTGCTTTAACTGAAAGCCTATCACTCACGGGGCCAGCACCAGGACACTGCATTCACGACACAACCAACACAATATCGTGAACGTAACCACCAAATATGACGATTGCATTCCGTGCGTACAACTAAGATAGGGCATGCGTAATCAAGGAACAGCGCAAATCGTCAGAAGTGACTTCGCGCCGACGGCCACGTGGGGTGTGTGCGTTTGAGGTCCAAAGACTTATGCGACGCCATCGCCTGTTAAATTCCTGGGCGAGTATTGCAAGCGGACAAATGCTGAAACATTTTCGCAGCGATTGAGAGCACCTAGACTTTGTCTAAAATCCACGAAAATCGCAGGGTTTGCATCGAGACAGCAGGAAAGCATCTCTCCTTGCCAATGTCATACTCCACCAGGCGTCTGTGCAACAGACGTTGGAAACGTGCCATGTGGGACGTCAAGAACGGCGTACATGTGGCATACAGCTATTGGTTAGCGCATAATAGAACAAGATATGTGGAAACATTTGGCCGCCCTACAAGTTCCTATTTAGGTTGTGCACGAATAGCCGCCTTATCGGACCCCTTGCAAGCTCTATCCTGAAACCCCACACGAAGCCGAGCCAGGGCGGGGTGCTTTTATAACCACTGCCTGGCTATAACCTCGGGAGAACCCCTGGCTGCAACCCATGTACGAACTCGTTTCTTCAAGATAACATCTGTTCCTTTAGTTCCAGTCCCAAGCATCTTGGGACGAGACTATGACGAATGGTGAGGGATAAGGCGGCGTTCGACAGTATTCGACTTTTGGGATATCTGGATTCATACCACCAATAACGCTGCCCTCCCCGTCGGGTCCCTACGGTAATTCTGGGCGGACTTAGAAGTCGAGAATTACATTTCAAATTTGATGACGTTCAAAGATATGTCGCACGACTCACCGTAAATCAATATGCGTTAGCCTTATCAGAACCTGATCCGGGTAAGAAACAATCAGTCCGGTTACAAGCCAGACACAGGATTTGCAAGAAATTTCCCGACCAATGCCAGGAACGATTTGGCTCCATACGCCCCACACAGGCCGCGCTCCAAAGAAGCCATTGGTGATGGGGGAGATGATGGGTGAAGTAGTAGTCAGCCTCCCGTGCGCTCACTGAAAGTACACCTCTACCGCCCGCTATGCCCATTGCCTTCCATGGCAAGATACCGTTGAATGGGTAGGGGCGTCCCTTAAGACGGATGCCAGACACATCGTCGGCCTTATTGCCGTACAAAAAATGACACGTTACGAAAAAAAACCTGATGTGCATACGACAGATCCATCTGTGCGCCCGCGAGAGGAAGGACGAATTGGTAGGGCCACGTTGGGAATGAACAGAGCACAAACACATGAAAGCGAAGTCTGATACCAGAGGTCTGTCAGTATGTCTGTACACTTCAAGTGGAGATGGACACATTCCCCTGGGTCCGATGTGTACCGGGCAAAAACACAACCTGGACCCTCCCGACATTACTTGAAGTACCAAATAGTACACGTTTCGGTGCGCACGTACCCCTATCATTACATCTGTACAGTCTGACCGAAAGTGATGCCCAAGCGCGCGGCTAGCAGGTACAAACAAAAAGACATACACAAATTGCCATGAAGGTACTACTACTACACGGCGCCTCTGCATTGTAGGCATTACTTGATTACATGTCCCAGCTTGTGGTGCTGCTCAGGGACTTGTAGCAGCAGCCACCAATCTCTACCCGGCCATGTTTTCAGAGCTACTCTCATCAAGCTTTAACCTTAAGGCTAGGATCTTAGGTGAGAGACCCTTCTCTAGTCGTGCGTCGGTAGCTGGGTGTAACCTAGCTCCAAGATGCAGAGGCCCTCAGCTTCGTCCCTGCCACCCGCTGGCTGGGAGGTCGGCACCTGCAGGCTGGTGCTTTCCGGCCCTCGGACCAGCCGAGCTCGCCACCGCCCTGCCGGCTTTGGACGCGGAGAGCCCAAACTTTCTGCGCTATTGTCCCGGTCGTCCACGAAGACTTGCGACAAAGATGGTATAGAGGATAGCCTCCGCTTGGGCATCTCATCCGCAATGTAGCCGTGGACGCTGCCACTTCGCGCCGATGTGGCCGACATCTGCTGTGTGACCATGGGGTTCGGAAACGCGCCACCCCCCCCGCTCGCCCTGACGGTGGTGAACGATAGCAGCCGTTTTGCACGCTCTCGGAACGCTGCAGCATTGGCGTTGGCGACGACAGAACGTGACAGGGACTCATGGCGGGGTGAGATCGGATCAGCGCCACGTGCAACTGCAGCAGCGGCAGCTTCCTCCGATGTCCCAGTCGGCTGCAAACCCTTGCGGCGGCGGCGCTCCGCACAGATGGCTTGCATGTGTGCGTGGACCTCCACGAGCGCAGCCTCCAGTCGCTGGGAGGTGAGCTGCATGGCGGCTGCACATGATACCTCGTCATTATCTGGGTCGCGTTCGACAGCATTTGTGTCGCCCGCCAGCAATAGCCGCGTCACGTGGGCGAGCCGATCCGGGTCCGCGAATGCGGGCTGCAGGTGGGATCCGACTGCAAGGTGCTGCCACAACTCCTGCAGGCTTTCCATGAGGCCCGCCTCCTCGGCTTCGAGGTTGGCCCGAAGGGCCTCAAGTTGACGGAGAGACATACCTGACAGCGGCCGTAACGGCGCGGTGACGAATACCGCTGGAGGAGCGGAGCAACGCCGCGGGTAAGCGGCACGATTACGGTATCGGAAGGCAATACGGCTGCCGCAAGCTCGTACGACATTGACGATGCCCCTGGCGGCCCCAACGGCCCTGCGAGCCCGCATTTTTAAGCTTCGTTCCCTATGATGAGGTTAGAGCAAAAGGCAAGACGTTGGGTAAGCAAGATTAGGCTTACAGTGTTAGGCTTCGGAGCGCAATACTCAGCTAATGTAGCTCAGAGCGCTTAAGATCCCGCAAAACGCATAATAAGCCGCATGATGAGAAACACTTGGCCCATTTGAATGGGAGTTATCCTGTGCAAACAGGCCTTTGGATCTACCAGATACGTTTGGAAGTTTCACACATCTCTGTTCATTTGCACGCACTGTAGCAAAAGCATCGATCAAATAATTTAAACATTTTCAATCTAGTAATGGAATTCAGTCGATTCCATACACTTGGCTCAACTATCTGATATGCCAATACCTGGCTCGTTCGTCCTGGTTGCGGACAATCTCAGGATCAAAATCTCCCTTTCGATTTTCGCCGGTGAGATTATAGATACTCGACCTGCGAGAGCAATCAAATGGCAAGGATAACTTGGCTGAGTTGGAATCCTAGAGTAACGAAGTATACATCCTTGTTTATTGACGCAGCATAATGCAGGTTAACGGTCTCAATGAAAATTGAAAAAGTGCCCAGCGGAAGCATGACAGTGCTCGGTATTAGACAACACGGCGCTAACACGGCGCCAAAATGTCTGCCTTTTGTCTGCCGAAGTAACATATCGGGCCGTCAACTGAGTGATGGAAAAGCGACATAAATGACTTTGAATTGGCATGCCAGTAAGAGAAAGCTTCTCAAATTCTACGGACTGTGGCTACGGGCCGCGGCGGAACCGGTTAAGCTTGACGCTCACCGGATAGGTTTGAGAGGAATCCCAAGCTCATTCGCCATCGACCAATTAGAGACTTGCCCGCAATGACGGTCCTTTTTGCTTAGCTCCGTGCTTGGCCTGGAAGGTTCATACGAAGTCGGTGATGTTATAGAGAATATACTAGGGTGTGGAGGTGCTAAGATAACGATGCGCCAAAATAAGAATAATCACTGAAGACTGAGGAACCTTCATCCTACATCCCATAGCATACGGCAGGGCGTCCGTCGGTACCCACGACAACCTTCAGTGTATTCATATGAATCGCAAGTGGCGTGATTGGCTGATTTACGGAAGATCAGGATAACTGTGCGAGCTGCTCAATCGCTTGTCTGAGGTGGAGAAAAACCCAAAGGGTTTCTTCCTTGAGATTACTTCTTGGCATACATACTTTCGGATGTGGAATCCTCTGGAATAAACAATTTCACTTAGGGATAGGCCTGGTTCTAAGTGCTGGGCAGGGGACTACTTGCGAGCCTGCCGTTCTTCCTCACCAAGTCTTGGGGCCTTGTTTGCCACGTACACGGTTCTCACACATGTTCCAGCTCGTATTACACAAAATCTTGTCTATGGTTGCTGCTGTCCTAGCGTGTGACATGGCAGTACATTGCTGGAGGCATTAGCTACAGCTAAGTAGGCAAACTTCAACAATTGTGGATGAAGTGAACGCCAACCCGACCATTTGAGGCCTGAGCCGGCTAAGAGCGCGCCACTCTTCTTCACGAGCAGGATGCGCGCTGATCGCCTTGCAAGGGACGGCGCAGCCTCATGCAAATCACTTTCATTCCTGCTGCGTAACACAGCATTATAGCTGCCTAAGGTAGGTCTAGAATAATGAATGGCACTACACGGAAACCATCGTCCTGTAATTCAACACCCTCATGTTGACACGCCAATGAGATGGCATTAACCAGGTTCTTATAACGCACAATCCACCCACGTCTTGAACCTGGCCCTCACCCATCGGCCCAACTATAACGTGATAAGTGCAACATGACCTCCTTTTATCAATGACACTATTCGCACGGCAATTCAGCGTGTGTAATCTCCTGCCATAGCTTCATTGCCCTCATCGCGATCGACATTCCTTTCCTACACAGGTTACTGGTTAAGGTTTGGCATAGGAAGTGTCCCAAGCAGCACTCACTCAAGGCCATGTGTCCCCACCAAACCATGGTCCTGACCACTAAAAATTCGTGATGCAATCACGGAACACAGGCTACTCCTGAACAAATGCAGGTCTGACGACAGCGCACTTGGTGCTGCTACCTCTGCGTCAGGCCACAGCCATTGACAGCGTACAATAGTTATTACGATCTTAGCTGCTCTTCGCGGGTGTAGCAATAGGCCGATCTTGGCAAGGCAAAACTCATCTGGTGCCAATGCGCTGCTCGATTTCCCGCCTAACGTATACAAGGTCCTCATCGTCCAGCTCTCCTAGCAGCGCCATAACCGCATACAAGATGTTTTTGGACGACCGACCGCCGCCCCCGCCCCCTCCCGCCGGCCGGGACGCCGAACTGGGAGTCGTGCCAGCGCCTTGGTCACTTGGACTGGGGCTCGGGCTCGTATCAGCGCTGCCATGGCCAGGCGCATGTTCTCCGTGCGGTGTACCGTATAACGGAGGCGCCGGTGCTGAGCCAGTGCGGGCTGGACCGGGCCCACCGGCGTCTAAAACTATGGAAGAAATATCGTCATTATCAAGCTTCTGTAGGTTTGGCAGCATGCGCGCCACGAACTGTTTATAGTTCGGGTGATCTGCACAGGGATTGTCGGAGAGCCATAGGACCCGGAGATCCTTAAGGTGCACCAAATGCTGGATTTCGTTCAGATCCTTTACTTCGTTCTTTCGGAGGTACCTGTACAAGGGGAGAGGTAAGGCACCAGCATTGGCCCCAGTTTCAGCCTTAGATCACATCACCTGTAATCATACACACTTGTGTCGAGCCCCGTGTCAATTTGTGCAGCCCAAGCAGGGCATCGTTATAAGGGAGGATATATTTAGTCAGCACAGGAGGGTGTAATAAGAACAGAAGTGCCGCGATATCCGGAAGCGACGTAGGCATTGCTGCCATGTGCCCCTACGAAGTGTCCTCCCGAGTCTCAACCCTTGGACGACTAAAGAACCTCAACACATAAATCCATCGACTCATCATGCCGTATATCGTATGTACAGCGCCACCGCAATCCATATCCACCGCATGTTAAATGGTCGCCGCGGACGGTGCGTTAATGAAATAATGCAGCTGCAGCGCAATCGTAGGATCGATATTTACTAATCCGCGCACATGAGGGGCCCGTGATGCTGCTATGCCTCCGGAAACGTATGCAGCGCGAATACTCCGGTGAGATGAGCGCGTTAGGAAGGTGTCATCCCCAATGTGTATTATGTGCGCCACCAGCGATAAGCACTTACAGTTCCTGCAGTTTGCTGCAGTGTCGGAAGTCCTTAAGGCTTGATAGACGGTTTACTGACAATGAGAGCACTTCCAAATTTGGCAACTGAATACACAACGAAAATGAAAGCAAGAGGACTTGTTAGCCGTGAAATGGTGCCTTAGTGCCCGAAGGGTATTGTTAAGAGCCTCGCCATATGTCCCTCTATGCAACACTTAGGAGTGCTATCAAAAAACTCATCGTCACCTTCGTAAGCATGGAACAATCGTCCAAATCCTGGCCCCAAAGGTTCAAGTTCTTGACCTCTTCAAGCTTATCGAGCCGGGTCTTGCCCTTAATGATCTGTTCTGTTAAGACCACCATTATGTCAGATCGATTGCGGGAGTAACAAAAACTACAGACAAAACTTGGTACAGGGGTCCGATAACGTTCACGCCCAAGTTCCACACCCACACAAACAAAAATATGGCTTACATCGGCACAAAGCAAACCTGCCGAATCACATCCTATTGTGCATGATCAGCAACAAGTATTCGTACGGTGCTCGGAGTATACTGTACATGCAACTTTAATGTACTCGTTCGAAGGATGATGTAGCATCGATACTCACAATAGATGCATACATGTGTATGGCTGGACTGATTGATTGAGGGCGACCGTTTCTCGGAACCCTGTCAAGCGTCTGCGAGCACCGTTTGGCTTGGCTCCTTATTCTGTGCCTGGCAGACATCAGCTACAAAGTGACCTTATAAGAAGTCCTGAAGTCGAAGCGGTTGCTGTATAAGCAGCGGCATACCTATAGTTCGGGCCCTAGCAGGTACTTTAAGCGCAGCCATGAGCGTTGAGGTCAGAGCAAAGACTCGTTCAAAGCCCAACACAGTTCACTATGCCGCGGAGACGGGTGACATAAAGCTTCTGGAACACTTCGTGCGGGAAGGCATGGCAATTGTGAGAGCTCCGTCATTATCATTCTAACTGCTCCTCTTATCTGATGTGGAATATTTAATTACAAGATCAACTGATCAACACCTGTCACGCTTCCAGGGCAACCCAGAGAGTGTCACACTTCAATCTCGTGAAGATGTGCTTGGGATGATGCCATTGCATGTAGCCTGCGAAAACGGCGAGTTAGAAGTGGTGGAGGTAAGTTTCTCATCTGAAGATTAACGCGTTTGTCGAAGTGGAAGCCTTGGGAGACATGTGGCTGCTTGCCTGTGCAGTTCCTTGTAAAAAAGCGCGTGGATGTTGACGCTGGTGACAACTTCAAGGTTACCGCGCTGCATTTGGCCTCCATTGAGAACCACGCCGACATCGTCGAGGTGCTGCTGAAGGCTCGGGCCGACCCCAAGCCAGCCGACGTTGAGGGGGACCTGCCTATCCACTGGGCTGCCACCAAGGGCCATAGCCTGGTACGCAACACACACGTTTGTATGGTCATGCCAATTTTGGATCCAACTATATGTTTGACGTTGAGCTCTGCAACCCCCATAACCCGTGTACAAATCGGTCGTATACCTTGCATTGTCTTGTAAATAATCCTCCAGGTAATTGAGCTGCTGGCGCGCAAGGGCTCGCCGATCGACCCTCCAAATAAGAAGGGCTGGACGCCATTACATCGCGCAGCATACAATGGGCGCAAGGACGCAACGCTCGCTTTGATTAAGCTGGGCGCTAAGATCAGCGGCACCACCTCGGACGGGAATACTCCTCTCCACTTAGCGTGCTTTATGAACCAGCTCGGCACTATTGAGAAGTTATGCCAGGCGGGTGCATCTCAGCGCCTGCTTAACAAAAGCGGCCAGCGGCCCTATGACTTATGCATTACCGACGCAGCACGCGACATTTTGAAGAGCTTGCAGGGCTTTGAGGGAGACGAGCCGGCGGAGGGTCCAGCGGCACAAGGGGCGCATGCAGCCGCTAAGTGAGATGACGGGTGAAAGCACGAATGAGCGAGCACCGTAGCTACGTTAATTACCGTTCTTTGTTGCCATTTTATCGTTCTTGCATAGTTCGTGCTGTGGGACGCACGACGTGTTGATATATATTTTGCGGTTGATATCTTTCGCATGTATGGTGTGCGGTGTTGTAGCCGCGGCCCAAGTGGGAAGACCGCTGTCATGTTTCTTGGGTCGAAGGTATGATAACTCGTGATATATGTGTGTCGCTACAACCTTGTAGGCCCAAGGATGCTTCTGTGGCGTCTGGGACTCGTGGCAAGCCAGTTGTTCCACCGAACCTGGCGGCCTTACAGATCAGCGGCAGCAAGTAAGCATTGGTTTGGTAGCATTACGTGCGAAAGTATGTTTAGTCCCGTATTTTCATGTTCACGTTTTGGAGGGCCGGTGTCGGCGGCGCGAGCGCTTGGATTGACTGAACGGTTATATGCTTCCAACCTTGATATTCCTTCGGTGCTTTGACCTCGGTTGGTTCTTGGTGCTTACTTTTGGAGGCGTTGGGGGCTACCGATCCCTTTGCATTTGAGTAGGGAGGCATGCAGGTGTAGGCGAAACTGTCTCGACGCTTACTATGTTGTAATAATGATGGACACGATTATACTTCTTTTGGCTGTAATGCACGACCTCCTTAGCACGCTCAAGTATGTCATTCGGAAGCGGTCTTATTTGCTGAAGTAAATTGTACCCCTAGCACGGCTTCTAGGGGTCAACGAACCAATCTTTTATTTTATTCTCCAGGAAAATTGCACACGATGGGTTCCCCAGCCCCGTTGGTAGCTTCACTGCGCCGCGTTCGGAGGCAACTGGTGATGCTGGCTTCATTCAGACGGCGCTCGGAGAGACGGGGACTAACCCCTACACAGTGAGTTGTACCGCGTACTGCTTTATGGCTGTATGGTCGCAAGTGGCATCGCGGGCTTTCGTTGCAGACCTAGCCCTTACGTTGGCAAGTGCAATGAGGCTCAGCATCGGCATGACTCTATGCATGAGGGTGTCTTAGCCTTGGCAGCACTGGAAGTACTTACCATCACGGTGATATGCGTGCGCCCTTGCGTTATTGACAGCGCACAACAATTAGGTTCTTCCATTATGCTGAAATAGAGGACTGTTGAGCTTGAGACGTCGGGTGTGTCGCGCTGACAGCAGTTTCGTAATGCCGCGGCCGTTTGGCCCTCTGAAGCGCAGGGCATGAGTTCTGGAGTTGCTGGCAGTAGCAACAGGATGTCAGGGCGGGGAGGTTCGGTTGGAGGTGGCGCAGCTAGTGGTCTTACGGACTTGGGCCGCCCTCCGTCGCAAGGAGTGGGTTCTAGTCCAGCAGGGCCTAGCGGATTGGCTGCGCACCCAACACCGTTGGCAGGTGTGCTACGTCCGCTGCGGGCGCCTAGCCCAGGAGGCGCCAGCAGCTCGGTAATCGGCTCAGTAAATGTGGGGCCGTTACGGCCTCGCAGCTCGGGGCTTACAGGGTCCAGTGGCATCGGCGAAGAGTCGTCCCAATGGACTTCGGGGATGGCAGGCTCTCTCTCTCCGGAGCTTCTCTCCGAGGATCTCCAGGATCAGATAAAGGAGGAGAACAGGCGCATCGCGGCATCAAATGATGTCCTTCGACCTAAGTCAGCCCGACCGGTATCGGCCAATAAAAAGTTCCTTGCACGGTACAATCTGGACAAGCTCAATCTCTTTGCGCCGTGAGGCTCATGCGTGTATTGCTTGACTCTTTTTCGTGCCGGGCGCAAGCTTCCAAGTTTGCATGTGCATGTGTGCAAACGTCTTGAAATAGGCTGATCTTAGAAGGCGTGGAAAGCGAGCAGGAGCGTTAAGGCGGAGACTGCATAGGGAGAGTATGTCTGTTGGTCGCTTAAGGTGTAAGGTTTGTGTGGCCAAAACACAATGCTGAAGCGCGGCATACCGTTGCTTCTAGCAAAGCACATTCTCTTCTGGTTACAGGTCAGATAGTCGAGGTTTTGACCGCGGACTGACTTGGCCTTGAGCATTGGAGATGGAAACTTGGTCATGTTTTTCATGACGCTGATGTAGGTCGCACGCATTGCGCATTTGCATCGGCGAGAAGGCAGGTCTGGAAAAGGCGGGGCATAAGGCAGGAATGGTAGTGCATGCAGTGCAGGTGTTTGCATCTATGGCTGCCAATGACAGGTATGTAATATTCTGTGCTGACTTGCGCCTTAAGAATTTGTCCTCCTCAACCGGGGAAGCGCGTGCGTAGATTGGGCACCGCAGGTATTGTTCATATAGGTACGATGTGTACGTCCAAATATAATTCTTGCTGGCACGACGTTACAAACCTGACGCATAGCAGCCTAACATGCATCGATGATTGCGCAGAAGCCCTGACTCCGTACTGGTGCACACCCGCGTGATGAGCCGTTTTTCCCTGAAAAAAGGTATTATACGTTACGGTGTGTTGTCATAAACGCTAGGCAAGCTTAAAAATGCTTGCGGGTAGCCCTCAGCTAGTGCCCGGGCATCGACTTGCGGAAGTTAGCTCCAGCCGTCCGCGCTCAATATTTCGGGTCGGTGGTCCCCTGCAGCGCCATGCCAACTTTTCATCGCAGCGCATCCTTGTTCGGCGATCAGCTGCGGAGACTTACAGCCGCGATGTAACGGCGCCTCGTCTCATTCAACACAAGAACGAGGCTTACTGGTTCTACGCGGGCCTAAGCCAAGTTTATGATCACATCGTAAACCCGGGTCACTGGACTGAGGATATGCGTGAAGGTAAATGCAATTTCTTGTCATATTCAGTGCCTTGTCAACGGCTTTGATGAGAAACCACTGGATATGCAGAGGCTCTAGCCCCAGCTAAACTTGATAACTCAAATTTGAGAGTTGTTGATGTGGGTGGTGGGACGGGTTTCACCACTCTCGGGATCATCAAGAACATCTCGCCAGAGAACGTGAGTGTCTTTGGCAGCTTGCATCGATGCAGCTGAATTTCACAACGAGAATGTGTTAAACACGTCTGGTGCGTGTTATCAGGTGACGCTTATTGACCAGTCTCCACACCAGCTGGCTAAGGCTAAGGCTAAGCCTGCGCTGAAAGGCGTCACGATTCTCGAGGCAAGTTTTGGTTTGTATCTGCCATGGTGGCTGGGTATCCGTTCACGCGGGGCTATGAATCCTGGCACTCGTGATACAGACTTAAGGATGTTGCTCTGTGAAATCTCTAACCCAGATTCCTCGTGCCAGGGCGACGCGGAGGACTTGCCCTTCCCGACGGACTCGTTTGACCGCTACGTATCTGCGGGCAGCATTGAGTATTGGCCGGAGCCACAGCGGGGCATCAAGGAGGCCTACCGGGTCATCAAGGAGGGCGGTGTGGCATGCTTAATAGGGCCTGTACACCCGACTTTTTGGCTCTCGCGCTTCTTTGCGGATGTGAGTTGTTAACATCTAGGTTTATTTCAGCAGTTCATCCCCTCTCTAGGGAGAAAACCGTCTGCGATCAGTGCGTGGTGTTGGTTAAACATCGTCGCTGGCATTGAAGTGTGTTTCGGGACCAGTCACAAAGGGTCGGACAACAAAGTTTATATTAATTGCTCCTTTCCCACATAAATATTGAATTGGTGCCGTCCAAGCAGAAGGTAACCGATTTCCCTGCCTGTCAGCCATTATGGGGCGAGCATAGGCGTGTCTGGGAGGGTTCCATGGACGCTGGTCCTCCGGTGGCCTCATCACTCCCTGAGGGCACCATGACGCTGCTACAATGGCCTGTGACAGGGCGGCATCAGTGATCATGAGTCCCTTCAGATGAGAGAGCTTGGTCCACAAAAGGATATATCTTGCTTGGCAAATGTTTCTCTGTTGAACTCCTATGCCCACCCATCCAGATGAGCAGCCCTAAAAAAATTGATCTCGAAACCCCGTGGCTATTCTGTTTTCGTCTATCAGGTTTGGATGCTTTTCCCAAAAGAGGAGGAATATATTGAGGTGCGAGTCGCAGCAGGAGAGCTGAAGTGAGGGACCGGGTTTCATCCAGCCACAAGTCATCGGCTCGGCATGGTTGATTCTCTTGAACTGTGACGTGGGATGTATATAATAGTATGCACCCCATAACTACGTGAGGGGTCGAGGGGTCTAAGCCCGCACCAGACGCACGGTTGCAGCGCTTGCAGTCTGCGCCTTAGAGCCTTGGGCCTGGTCTAGCCCTGCTCAAGCTGTTTTACGAGTCAGGAGGATGTACAGCGTTCGCGTGTGATTATGTAACACTCCAAATTAAGGGCAGCGCCCTGTTTTATAACAGTGGTTTACCAAGGCCGGGTTTGTGGATGTCAAGATCACCCGTATCGGCCCCAAGTGGTACCGCGGAGTTCGGCGGCACGGCCTCATCATGGGCTGCAGCGTTACTGGTGTCAAGCCGAAGGTGAGGACCTTGAGCAAGCAGATGGGAACGCGTTCCTTCCGTTGCATGAAGCTCAGATAGCCTTGTCTTTCTGGATGATCCTTTGAATTGAATCCCTGAGCTCGATGCTGATGTCCTCAGGCTGGAGAGTCGCCGCTGGTGATGGGCTCCAAAGCTGAGGTCAGCGACAAGATGAACAGCAACCCTTTATCGTTCCTGCTTCGGCTCATCCTTGGCACGGCCGCGGGCTTTTACTACTTCTGCGTGCCGATTTACATGTACCTCAAAAACCTCGTCTGGCCCAAGAACTGGCCCATGTAGCCAGGCTCTCCTGTCGGGCGGCTTGGTTAGTTAAGAGGCGTGGTACGTGGCACGCGGCATACAGTTTTGAAGATTGAGAGCAGGTTGTGCAGAGAGCATTCGAGCGGTTGAACGTATTTGTTGGGCCCCTGCACCCCGTTGATAAGCATGTCAGGAGTGCATCATCGGCTCGCGTTTCATGTTTTGTGTTACTATGTGATGGGCAGATTTCCTGCCCTCAGAAATTGAGGCTCTCATTCATTGGCGGCATGTAGGTTGGGTCACCTGCATATAGCGACCGCTATATGATGTTTACTCAGTCCTACAACTTCTTGCCCCTATGCCTATATGGGGACTGTATGGAACACTAGGTCCTCCTGTATTGTGGTGAGACGCGGCCACGGCATATGAGTTCCTTTTTTGTATTTTGCTTGTATGGCTCTTGGCTTTTGTGATGGCTACAAGGAGTAAAGCTCCTTGCTTCGTTGCTGGATTGTTGCATACCGATATTGAACTCGCCATCTTTCAGCTTGTCAGCACCAGCTACATCCCTGACGTATGCACCATTGCTGAAAAGATTGATTAGCAGTAATGGGAAACCCAAGCATGCATCCGTGTCGTTGCTTTACCAATGTTATAGGGAAGAGATAGTCAAATTGGACTGTGTAGGGAGTATACATCATCATGGCGAACACAGCTCAATGGGCGTAGCTTCGCTAAGTTGCACTTAACATGTGACAAACTAAAATACAGGGTACAGCGGCCTACAGGGGTGCATCACCCAAATGCCCGCCTTCACCAACCTTGTCCGTGGCAGCATGCACCTTGTGCATCGGCGTCCGTCGGAAAACGTGTCCAGCCTGAGAGTTACCCCTAAATGCCCCGTCACTAATCTCTTCTCGTGGGGATGCATCTCAGCAACGAAAAGCCATCTCCCACTTTTACATCATCTCATATCTGCACGACAGCGACCCAAACAGCACCAATCCACACACACCGCCACTGTCGATCTTCCAGCGCAGCAAAACTACTCTTTATCGCAAGCCCCTTGAGACCCTCTTCGTTCGTTTTTATGTTTTCATGCCACCGATCAGCACCCCTACTCGTAATACCCACAATCCTACAGCTTTGCCTAAGTGTTGGGATATTCTGTAGCCGCAGCCCCAGCCGCTGCCTTTACCCACCATCCACCGCATTATCGCTCGTTGCCATGGCCCTCCACCTCACCACTGCAGCAGTGCCAAGCCCTAGTTGAAAATCATATATTTGGGCGTTGCGCTGAACTTTTGGTACCCTTTGATAACCTTGTTGACGGCCTCCAGGAAATCCTTCTCCGTCACCGTCTTCCGCCGCGCGCGGATTGCATACATGCCCGCCTCCGTACACACGCTGCGGATGTCTGCACCAGTGCTGTTGGGACAAAGCCGTGCCAGCAGCTCGAAGCGGATATCCCGCTCACAATTCATCGTACGTGTGTGAATTTGGAAGATTTGCGTGCGACTGGCCAGGTCTGGCAGGCTGAACTCAACCTTGCGATCTAGTCGCCCTGGGCGCAATAATGCCGGATCAAGTGTGTCCGGCCGGTTGGTTGCCATGAGCACCTTGACGTTCCCCCGCGCGTCGAAGCCATCCAGCTGGTTGACTATCTCCAACATGGTTCGCTGCACTTCGTTGTCACCGCCTGCACCATCGTCGAATCGTGCACCACCGATGGCATCCACCTCGTCAAAGAACACGATGCAGGCTTTCTTTGAGCGGGCCATCTGGAAAAGTTCGCGCACCATGCGGGCGCCCTCTCCAACGTACTTCTGGACCAGCTCGCTGCCAATGACACGGATAAAACAGGCGTCTGTCCGGTTCGCCACCGCGCGTGCAAGCAGGGTCTTGCCCGTGCCCGGCGGCCCGTACATGAGCACGCCCTTGGGAGGATCGATACCAAGCTGCACAAACTTTTCAGGGTGCAGCATGGGCAGCTCTACCACCTCACGCATCTTCTCCATCTGCTCCTTGGAGCCGCCGATATCACTGTACGTTATATCTGGCTTCTCTTCCACGGTCATCATGGTGACGGATGGATCAATCTTGGGGGGGAGAGGAATCTGGATTTGGTATTTGTTCCGGTCCACGCCTACTCGCATACCCTCCTCGATGTCCGTGGGCGCCACCTTATCGCCCAGCCCCACCACAAACTTAGCGATCTGCTTGACATTGATGACGTACTTCGCCTCATCTGTACCTGGATTGATAATCTTCGTGCAGCGAGCCACCTGCAGTGGCTGCTCCTCCTGCTGCATCTGCTTGTCCGAAATCAGGTCCCAACGTGAAGGGGGCGCCAGCCCAGTATCAGACTCCTTGACACCACATACATCGTTGATGCGCTTGAGAATGTCTTTGACGTCCTGCTCTGCCTTTTTGATGGGCGCGGCATATGGCCCTAGCCCGTAATTTTTTAGGAAGGCAATGTCAGTTTCGTCAAGCGTCTTGATTGGCGCATCCTTGTCCGGATCAACGTGCTTATCATCCGGCATTTTGGCCCAATCTAAGGCCGCGCCGCAGCGTGGGTATGCTTCCCCCAAAAAATTTACAGATCTAACCGGCAATTAGAGAAATGAAAGACAACTCCAGGCTGCCTGCTCCTCAATTTCGGCAAAGCATTTGACGTAACACATTGGCAATCGATAACCAAGGTATGCGAAGTGGCAACTTCATGTCATGCACGACGGATGCCGTACTCGAGAAAGACAGTTTCGAATCTTGTTTCACTCTACATTCTTGTGGTTCGGCATAACTGTTAAAGCTGGAAAGTACAGAGAGAGATTAGCATGGCCCTTGCGCAAGGATGAGATACACAAGCTGCGTATCGAGAAATGGTTCCTCAGACCGACGACCACCCAGCTCTGCTGGGTATCGATATAGCTACGTGGAATCGAGACACTAATTTTGGTTTGCGGATGGCTCGGGTTAGTTCACGGTCTTGTACCAGTTTACTGAAATGGACCATCACGCACGAGCTAAGACTATAAGGTGCTTTCCAAATGAGTCATGACTATGAATCAGTACGAGCAGCGCGTTCACCAGGGCTTCCCCATGCTGTCCCCCGATAGCTTCAAATCAGACCTCTCCCGAAGGGGTCCCCTTTGGACATGGGACAACCTTGACACATAGAGGATTCTGGCAAAAGCTTGACAGAAGAGGAAACCTGAAAGACTAACGTTGTAACTATATAGGTGTCATAAGCGAGGTACAGACAGGTACCATGCAGAGACCTTAAGCAGGTTGCGCCCACTGCACAACCTGCAATAGGAATCATAATGCGGGGGGAACTGGTAGTCGCATTTTACTACGGAACATTTGCACGGTATCCTCCCGCACCCATGGCGAAATCTCGATACACACGTGCACGATACAGGGCAGGGGACCTACGGTGAATTGCATGCGCGAGCCACAGTGGAGGCACACCAGAACGGAAATCCGTCGTCTGAGACCTCGCATACCCGGAGCTATTTGTCAAAGGCACATGGCTTGCAGCTGACGAGATATCCTTCAACGCCCAGATCGCTAGCAAGCACCGGCGCCAAAACATCCAAACTCCCATGCAAACCCACATCTCTTCACAAGGCCCACTACCCCCCAGATGCTGGAGTTGTTGTTGAGCCACTTCATAACGTAAGCGGAGCGGAGAACATAACTCAGCCACCATCGTCTAGGTCTTCCCAGGCCTCTGGTAGGGAATGCGCTTACCCTTATCCCCTTTTCCAATTCTTAACCACGATCCTAGAACTTCATCATGGCGTATCATTACACAAACACAAACCCCCGACTCATGGGAGATATTCCGAACAGGAGACTAAATCTCAGATAAACTGATGAGCGTCTTTGGAAAATCCTTGAATCCAGAGCAAAGCACGTTGTGGGCATTTCCGGGTCACAAGGACTGTTGAACGCGAGTTGTCCCTGAAACGTTGAGCATCGTGGGCATACGTCCGAAACAAGATGGCCCGTCCGTCACCGTATCATGCTTGACCACAAACATAGCAGGCGGCCAGCCGGTGATGTCGGAAGTGGGTTGGGGGCAGAGGGGCACACCGTCACGAAGTCAGAAATCAGAGGTGGGCCAACTTAATGCCATCCGTCATGACGGGACGCCCCAGGGCATCCCACAGGTACTGCGACGTGGGCAGCGGAGGCGGGGGTGGGGTGGGTGGCGGTGACGGCAGCGGTGGCCATGGTGGCGCGTAGATGGCGGACTCGGGCAACACCAGCAGCGCCGCAGCCACGGCGGCGGTGGCCCATGGGTCAGACTTCTCTTTGCGCTCCATCTTGGCCAGATCCTTGAGCCCTTTCACTGCATCCTCGCTGCTCAGTTCCGCGTCGCTTAGTCCGTTGGCTGCTTGATCAAGACCGTTGGGAGTGGCGTTGCATATGCGCTGTGCATTTGAAAGTGAAGGCGATGGTAGCGGGGTGCCGTCTGCCATTACTGAGGATAAGGGCTGCGCCAACGGTGGCGGCCGCGTCGTTCCTGAGACGCGCTTTTGCTGCTGCTGTGCAGACGAAGGCATTTGCGACCCGCTGTCGCCTGTTTGTGAAGGCGATGGCGATGATGATATCGAGGGTGACAATCGTGAGGCCAACGCTGTGGCGGCGCGTGGCGGCGGCGGCAGCCTCCTCTGCATGATGCGCTGCAGAATTTCTGCCAGCGGGGCAACCATAGATGGTCCCCAATCCTCAGTTTGCCGTACCGTTTGCTGCAGCAGCGTAAAGTACGGTGCCAGCTGCAACCAACGAGGATCCTTAATCAGCTGTAGGACGCATTGCAGCGCAGCAGTGCGGACCTCCTCCGGAAAAGGGGGTACCCTGCAGTCGGGCGGCGGCGGCGGGGGCTGTGGCGCTGCTGCCGCAGCTGCCGCAGCTGCAGCCGCAACCGCCGGTGCCAAGCGCCGTGATGGTGTGGGTTGCTCCTATTGCTCACAGCGGGATAAGAAGCAAAGGACAGGAGCAGCGATGCCGTCAGAAGCAAAATTAGTACGATGAGAGGAGAACCACAAACTCGGTTCTCAGGCTGTCATAGCCCTGACCCATGACGTTCTTCGCCAGGCAATGCACGTGTCGCCAGCAACACAAGAACCTCGACTGTGCGCTCGAGCTTACCGGTGCCTTGAGTTTAGGCGGCTCATCCGTGCGGAGTAAGTACATTAGTTGCAGGTGGGGTCGCAACGTCGAGTGAACCGACCACCAGTAGTCCTGAACCGCCGGCTCAGCCAACATGCACGCCAGCGTCTGCAATAGGTTGGCTGTAAGTGCGTGCGAGTTTAATGGCGCAGTCGGCAACGGCAACGTCGGCGGGCCACCGATGTACTGCATCCAGGCATCCTTGGGCGCTGCGGCCGCTGCTGATACACCACCGGTTTGTGAGGCCCGGCCGCGGCCCAGTGCGTACGCAATGAAGGTATCCGAAGCTGAAGACGGTCGTCTGCTGGGCTGAAGTGACACTTCAGGCAGCTTGGGTGCAGGCATCAGTGCCATCAGCAATTGCATGGCCCCCAGGCGGAGCAAGTGGTGTACAGCGCCATGATGGTGCTCGCACAGCTGCAACAGAATTTGGACCGACAGCTCCTGAGGCAGGTATGGGAGGGGGTACGCAGGTAGTGATTGTTGGGTTCAAGCAGTTGCTGTTGATAATTGCCATTCCTTTCCTGCACTCTTTGCTTGCTACAACCACCCTTACCCCCTCTTTCGCCTTCTTGTCATCTCGAGCAGCAGACGTACCTGCAACCTATCTGCTGAACTGGCCATCGGGCGCGAGAAATCAATGAGAGGCGGTCCCTGAGGCACCTCAGCCGCCGGCTCTGAACCGTCAGTAGTTGCTCCAGGCCGAGGGGATGCTACCGGGGGCCGAGGGGACGGCGGTACAGGTCCGGGTACAGGTGCCTCAGTGCCTGGCGCCGGCTGAGATGGCTCATCCTGCGGGACCCCCGTTGTGGGCGCTAGCACGTGCTTCAGCAGCACTGTGGGCAGCCCCGCGTCCAGTGTTAGCTGCATGGCGGGCGCTGCGGATTAGGGTTTGGGTTGGGTTCGAGGAGGATGCGACTTGATGTAGAATCGGGAAAAAAAGGGAAATAGGAGACCGGGGACTCCAAAAGGTTTAGGCTCCCAAGGGCCTCAGGGCTCTCGATTATTGCTGTTTGAAGAAATGTTTGATCTTAGAGTGATGGTACGCCCGATCCCAGTATTGTAAAAGACAGACCGGTGAAAGACAGATCCCCAGATCCGGTCGTTTCGGATCCTAACCCTGGTTCCATGTTTCCTCGTCCTAAGACCTAGCCCAAGATACAGATCTAGGCTATAAATCTCCCGGCCCCGCACTCACGGTATGTGGCCGTCAGCTTGGCCACCACCAGAAGCACCTCCTCCCGCACAGCGCCGAAGGGGCTGCTGCCCAACAGTTCGGCCAGACGACTCAATGTCCCAGCAGCAGATATCACCACCGCCAGTGCATCAGAGGCCAGCAGCGCGCGCATCAGTCGGAGTGCAAGAACCTGCGAAACGGCCGAAATGTGATGATTTTCAAGAATGTAAAAACGGTGTTCGCGCCTTCCCTCTGTTCAATCCCTTGTGCCAGTCATCCAGTGTCAGAGGGCCTATCTCGATGCCCATCTGGCGCTTGGAATGAACCACTTGACTATCATCATTTTCAAATAGATCGCTGCGGAAGGCGCACGGCGCGTAACTTCATCCAGCACTTGCCCTTTGCCTCCTACTTTCCGCTCCCTCTACCGGCTCCGCAGCCCGCACCTGGATCCTACTAGAGTGGTGGCGCAGGACGGTGAGTAGCGGCGTCACGTCGGCGCACATTACCTCGACCGCCGCTTCCTCTGCTGCTGGGGTGTTCGTTACGATGGTTGTCAGGGCGGTGATGGAAACATCCAGGGCGTACTTGCTGGGACCCTGCGGAAAAAGGGTACAGGGAAGTATTGGGTATGAAGGCAAACACCACCCCCAGCAGCGGAAAGGCTTTACCATCATTCAAGAGGCAAGAAATCATAACTCGTGTGTTTAAGGGAAATCGAGAATAAAGATCTGTGCGTCTGTTCAGATGAACACCTCAGACATTGAATCCATCAACCACCGCGTGTCTGTGCGTTTTGCCATACGGAGGGCTCACTGGTAACGTGGTCTCCGGATCCACGGGCGGTGGCGGAGGGTTCTTCGACAACCGGGAGTCTGGTTTGCCCGGGCGGACCGGCGTGGGGTTCTCCGGCGGCTCTGACTGGATAGCGGCAAGGCGTGCCGCGTAGACGTCAAAGGTTGCGTGGAAGTAGGCCAACACTGCCCACAGGGCCTGGGAGGGTTTGAAGGAATGGCAACCGAGCGGGAGGGTTGTGGTAATGCTGCTACCTGGAGGATGTAGCCGCCCGACCACCGGTTTGTTGCGCAGCTCAACAACCCCGTAGCGTAACATATTGGGCCGAGGGTCCCATCCAGCCCCACCCCGATAGGTCGGACCTAGCTCCAGACCCGCTGGTCCCGATGCGCCGGACTTCAGGGCCTACCAATACGCCCCATAAGCCACGTGGTCATGGGAGGCCCGCAAAACTCGCCAGTTGATATGCTGACCACCTTTCATATCAATATTTTGCATTTGCCCCAGCTCCGCTGTGCTCGTAAAGTTTCATTCAGTGTCTATGTCTATGTCCGTGTCTCTGTCCACAACATCCTCACACAGCGCCTAGTTGTTACCGCTGCTGAGAGCGCGGTCCCCACCACTGCCATTGTCGATGTTATCCTTAATAGTACTTATACCAGTACCGCCGCCTCTACTACCTCTGATGCCGGTTCTGCGGTTCGGCTGCTGCTGCTACTCCAGCTGCCGTTATTCCACATACATGGAAACGAGGTGACACACCTCTCCGAGCATGCGCCAGTCCTTCCGCAATGATCTATCCATGCCGCCCAAAATATTTCATCCAGATCCAGATCCATAAGGGCAACCAAACCCGACCCACATTGTCTCGCGCCCCTCTTCCCTTGTTACCGCCATTCCAAAAGTAGGATTCTTTGTTTGGCCCGTCCCCGGTCCAAAACTTCTGTTCGGCTGGCCGCACCTGCAGGCATGCCTGCTGACATAGTGCATCGGTTAACTCCTTGTGGTTTTCTGATTCCAGAAATATTAGCCGGGTGATGACCTTTATGGCAGCACCATTCACTGCTGCATCAGTCGCGCACACGAACGGCACCACCAGTGTAAGCAGCTGTGAGACGACTGCTGCATCCTGCGGGCGAGTTGCAGATTTCACCCGTCAAAGTTTTGCGGGATACACGACTCAGGAAGCTGTATTGCTGGCATGGGGTGGAGTTTGGAAAATGCTATGGAGTGGTGGGGATGGGGTTTGATCTGGACGCGGACATGCCCGGGTCTTACGTGAGGAAGATGAGTTGTTACGTTAAACGTGGACAGGTAATTGAGCGCCAGGGGCAGCTGCGTAGGGTCTGCATCAGGGTTGCCGAGGACGCCCAGAGCCCACGAAAAATCTTGGCGGGCAACGGGCGCTGCATTTGGAGCGGCCCTTGGTGGCATGTCTATTTGACCTAATGGTGCAATGTACGTTACCGGCCTACGCTCTTTGTGTTAACATGCCGCGGGTCTCTCAGCATGTCGAGATTCAACAGCATAACTTTTGTGTGTGCAGTATCAGGATATGCAGAACCACAATAAGTTTAGTTCAGCTTCTTAAGGATTCCGTGCACAAGATGGTCTAAGGATGAGTCTGGTGATGGTTGGACGACGGGCCGAGCAATCATTTGTGTTCATATGATGGGCAGCAATTTAATATGCAAGGTTTGATTATCTTTTTATCTCATACCTTTACCTATCTACCGTGATAAGGCTGCATGTGCCGTGTTTTGTCGAGAAAATAATTGAGAGGCGTTGTTATTCGCCGACAGCGGCAAGATTGATTACGAATATTAATCCAATGCGTACATGCCCGATCGCACACGGAAGAGTTACTTTGGGTCAAAGATCAGGGTGAGGTCTGCGCGAAAGGCAAGCTGCGGCGCAAGACTTGCGTCCGTCGCCCTCGACTGCTAAAATTCGAACCCAAATCGCTTGTGCAGATGCAAAGTTACACCGGGAACTCAGAGTTCATGCCGTGGTGGTAATATCGTTTGCCGAACGGCTACACCAGCCTGGGCAGGGCCATTCCAGGCGGCCGCTTCTGGGTCGCCATCGCTTCCTCTGGACGAAGACTTGCTTCCTTCAACATCGTCTGGTGTTCCCTCACCCTGGCGCAACTGGGATGAGCCAACTCGGACGCCCCCGAGCATCAAAGATACGGGAACGCTCCGGCCCGCAGCGGAATGGTATCCAGCATGGATGCAATACCGTCGTCGTGAGGACAACTATGTCTTCTGGCAGGATAAGTTCATGCGCTGTTCACTCGACATCCCTTGTGAGTGCGGCTGAACGTGTGTGCATATTTGCAATGTCAGGGGTCCTTCGAGGTGATTGAATTTCAAATGGCTATGTTTTCCGGATCTTATTAGTTCGTTGTAACACATTTAACGATTGGTCCATTTCAATCCTATCATGGAAGGGAACTTCTCTCCATGTTGAACCATGGGTCTGGGGCCCGCCGTCGCCCCCATACCTCCATCGGCCTAAGTGCATCGATATCTGTATCCGCCTGGATGATTACTCTGATTGCAAGTAAACCTTAAGAAAATTGAAATCTTGAAGTCCTTACGCAAGTCCCATCTAGTCCGCCTCTACATCAAATGGAAAATTGTAGTTCCCTGCTCCGTCCCTTGAGCCCTGCCTCTCCATTTGACTTTCACCATGAACATCTGCTAAATCATGTCCTTTCGTGGGATCTACGCTGTATAGATCTTCACGCGGTAGCAACGGCATCGACCACAACCTGAATGCATGCCCTTTTCGAGCCCGGCTTCTGTTCGGGTCGAATGATCTCTTATCCTGCACACCGTTGTTTGCTCCAGGGCAAGAAAAGCGCTGGACGGTATTCTCAACCTTCTGGTACCTGGTTATGCACTTCAAGTACTACATGATTCCACCGTCCTTCCGTTACGTCTGGTTTCTGATCTGGCGTGCGTTCATGTTCAAGGTGTACGAGGCGCATAAGGCCCTCGTGCTTTGGCGTGAGTTGTGGGGAACTCACGTGGGCTTGGTCCAGCCTGGAATTGGCAGGGCGCGAACAGAGGTAGAGGGTGGAGGTTGCAGGGTCCTGGCCGCTCTTGGGCCGGTGTCATACTCACCTAGCTTGGATATGTTCATGTTGGTGACATGGCTGAGCAGCTGCAGCTCCATTGCCTGGTTGCCATTTTGGCGGCCTACAAGCAATTATGCGGAGCTTGACTGGGCTGTTAAGCATGGTATGTCAGGGTGCATATCATTGGCACTGACAGCCGACTGATCGGATAATGGCGGCCAGGCTTCACACAGCAAGCGGCCTGGTCACCAAGATAGCCAGTATCCGTCAGGACGCGCTGGCCGATGGGGACGTCGCGAGGGGGCCACGGAGAGGGGCCTAAATTAAATGCCTCAGGTTTTGGGATGTGCGGACAGGCCCTGCACTCGAAATCATGCTCCTCGAAGGGGACAGCGTGCATGCGGACGTAGCATTGCGGCAGCAGAGTCACACGTGTACAACGAACAATCAGCTTTGGCGCGACGCAAAAAAGAGCTATATGACATTGTGACTATCCGCGGAGCACGCGCCAAGATTAGCGCTTGCATGTGTACAGAGCGTTTTTGGGTAGGGTGGACTCAGGTAGGGATGGGAAAACCTTATTGCCAGGAGGCACCTATGATGGCCCTTCTATCCGATCTCATAGGGCGATGCTGATTCATTTCGCTTTTACAATCTGCCGGGTCACCTTCCCGGTCCTGCTCGTGCTGGTGCACGCAGAGTGCAAATTTGATGCATATTTAGCGCGAACCGGCAGTGGTGGTGCGGTGACGACCTTTAGCAAGGCCATGGCGCTGCGACGGCTACACTGGAAGAACTCACCCATCGCAGAGTTGCTGTACATGCTCAACGTACACCGGGTGAGTGTTGACGGTATGAAACGAGCAGGGTGTAGAACGGCGGCTGCCAGGGGAAACCTTCACCCGGGCTGTAGTGTCACTGTGACTGATGGTCGACATTAAGGTAATAAGCACGGAGCCCCTCAAGTATTTGTTGGTTTCACTGTACATTTGGTATGTTCAGGAGCCCCTGCCAAGTTGGGTTGTCCTTCCTGACAAGTGCCCCGAATGTGGTCATGGGGCTTCTGCTGCCTTGTTTTCCACTGCATTAATACGATGTTTCCCGCTCCCTGGGTGCAGACGGGGCGTATCCACATGCTACCACCGGTCTGGAAGCCCATTCCCCGGCCCACGTTCTTCTTCGTCTTTTGAGCATTGTTGGTTATTGGCTGGTACGGAGGTCAGAAAATCCTCGTCTGGTGCTGTTATCGGGGGCTACCCGTCCTTAAGCCGGGAAGTGGCAGCCATGATAGCATTATTCTGTGTGAACGGGAAGCGGCATGCGATTGGCGCCAATGGGTGCGAGACTCCATCAGGAAGGCTTGGGACCTGGTCCCCACAGATGAGCTTGATGTTGGGGACACTGAAGGTGCAAGAGCGGTGGGGAAGCCCGCGCATTGCTTAGGAAGTGGCTATAGAAGTGGCAGGGGTCGCCAGGATATCCCACAGGGTCCCACTGGTCTCAATCTGTGTCCAAATCACTTATGCGATGCGCTGTGTGTACCCTATCAGCCCTCATCAGCAATGAAGGCATCCATTCGGCTAGCAAGAATTGTAAGGTTTGGATCTTGTTCGCCCCAGGGTTTTCATAATTGATACAAGTTTCCGTTCGATAAATGGCGTGGAAATGCACGGACAAGAGAGTGTCGAACCCAATTCAGCTCGCGCTTTACTCTCCAAATCTTTTGGATTCTGGACAGCCGCTTCCAAGGCGGCCGGCGGACCTGCCATACTCGTTTCCTCGCACGCCCATGTGACCTGTGTTTGCCAGAGAGGCCAGAGCGCCGTACATCGCTCGAACCGCCACAGGAGCTCTTTACACCAGCTGTGTGCACATGGGGTCTTGCCCAGTACCCATCTGATTTTGTCTCCAAGTCGCCGACTCTCTGGTGGGCATCTTTCCATGCCATGTCCGCCGAAATGTTCGGTCAGGGGGTGCGGATATACATGTATCAATGCAAAGCAGGGGTTTAGTTTGGGTCTTTTTGAGTTGGGTCCTGAGCTTTCAGCACAACATGTAGAGGTGGGGCATATATCTACTGCATGCAGGGTTTCCCAGACATATTAGCATCGAGTCAGCGCAATGGCCGGTACCTGACAATCTTTAGTGTTGGAATGGTGCTGGACTGCTGGTGCTGGTGGGCGCAGGAGGTTATGAGATGTTGAATAGCCTTCTTAAGTTTTATTTATTGGAAGCACATGCATGTGGTTCCCGCTTTTTATTACTATATGAATGACATTTTGATTCATGAGCGCCTAAACAACGCACGCTGACGGAAACCTGATTATCATTTCTATCTACGGGTAAGCCTCGGTGCCGCACAGAGCAGCACAGAGCCTTATCGCATCCTCACCCTCCTCTATCGCATCTCCAATTCACTTCCAGCAATCGTCAATCGAGCATCGATTCTGGACGACGGTACTTAACGTTTTAAAGCATTTGGATCTAATCTACCTATGCTAAACACCCTAAATACCCTTCCATCCCGCCCAACGGCAGTACGGACGACCGCCGAGGCGGATGCGATGGGTTGCCATCACAACACATTTCGTACAACTCAGCCGGTATTTGCCGGTATGCCATACATACAGGCCCAGGCCTCTCCTAGGTAATTGTCGTCATGATAAGGATGGACGTTCACATAAAATACCCCTTTACACTACATGGTTCAGAATCACAAGGAGGTGCAATATCCGGATCTCCAAACTAGAATCAGCACGGTACAGGAAAACGGGACCGGGGGGAAGGCATGCTCCCCTTAGCCCCGCACTGCATCGCTAGGTCCTATGCACGACGTCGTGGCTGGTGCGGGGCGACGCACTAAGGACCACCTGCTGGTCCTTTTCATACTCACATCACTTCAGTCGTACGAAGCCAAGCACTTATAAGATAGGGCCTTCTCCGCACCACCGTACACTCCCATCGTTCTGTTAGCAACCGGAAAGTACTTATGCATGGGCGCAGTATGCCTCATCCCCGAATCGCTGCAAGCAGCCCTGCGGCCCCCATCCATGTGGCCTGTCATTCCACTTCACCCGCCTAAGCAGACCAAGGGGCCCAAGATTCTAAACTTCTGCTGCGCTTCACCCAGCTAACTCAGTTGCCTGTGACCGCTTTCCTAAGATGCGTACATGCTTATCTATCAGCTGGACACTCCTTTCCGCGTTAAACATGTCATAGACTCTGTCTGGATTGTTTGACCGCGCCAATCTCAATGAGCGCGAGGGAAGTCAACGCTAATGCGCCGCTCCGGGAAGGCTCGGAGGTCGCGGACCCAGCGGTCCCGACATCCATGCCTGTCGCCAGCTCCGCAACGGCCGGGCTGCGTAGGAAACGCTGCGCGCAATCCTCCTGCGTGTAGGGATGAAGGGCTCAGCAGGTCAGTCAACGTGGTGGAGGACAAGGGATGGTTGTAGGACTCGGAATAGCGAGAATGATGGACATTCATCGTCTCCTACGTACATACGGGTGGAACGGATGCCACAGGCACCACACCATGGGACGGGCGATATAGAAATCTGAGGGACGGGATTTCGGCCGAAGCTGACAGGAGGAATTGAGGTTAGGAATTAGGCCTTTTGTCAAGGAGTTCCTACTGCCGGGTTTCGGAGCCATGGGACCAACAGTAGCTGATAATCCCGCAACCCGAGCATGCACCCTTACTTTTGGGGCTGAAAGGATGGGCGCTGATACGCGCCTACTGCTTCGGCTGGAGACATGCACTCATGGTCCAGGGCCACAAAGCGCCTTCCCTTGCATTTGTCCAAGGTCCGCTCTTTTCATCTGTGAAGTTTGCTCACTTCCCTCCTTTGATGCCATTTTTCATTTCATAACCGCCTTTCCCTACCTGCGGGAATCTGGCCATCCACATGTACCGTGGGTCCAGGCTCATCACGTCCACACCGCATGACACTTGCAAGCTGTTAGCTGCCAGAGCTGTACGTTGCAGTCGGCCCATAAGTTCCACTATGGCGTCCATCGCCGGCGGCTGTTGTGGCGACGCCGGCTGCATTACCAGCACCAGGTCAACCCCCGCCTCAAAAGCCGGTCCACGCTTAAAGAGCGCCTCCATGTCGTTGGGGACCAGTACCTGCAGGCAGCGAGAAACCATGATTGCAGCTTTCGGGATTGTGCTCTATCGTAATCACAATGTGGCTTTGGTAGCATTGGGCCATGCACGCCTTCATACACATGAAAAGCGGTCCGCCGGCACAATTCTCCGAGACAAATTCAGTGCGATCAGTGCCGGGGGCCGAGAATGAGTTGAGCATGTTGTAGTTCATGAACTTCACGGAAAGGACCCAAAAGTCTCAAGGGGGAGGCAGACTATTGATACAGATGTTGATGGGCTTGACTGCCGTTGGTGTAAGTTGGCGTTGCAATACAAAAGGTATGTCTGTTGCAGAGATTCAATTCCAAGACGCACTTTCCACAATGCAAGGGACACGTTGCCAGTGCCCAGCAGCCTCGCCTTCGCCTCCGCAAACACCGGACCCGCAACAAAGCGTTCTGCCTGCACTTGTGACGAGAAGCGATAGTAAACCGCCGCCCGGGCAGCGGCATTGCTGTCACGTGAGGCGGATTTCACAACAGGCCCGGCGCTTGCGCAACAGGCACCAGGAGTTCGATACTGCAAGCTCCACAGGGTATCCAGGAGCTGTCCACAGCGATATTTCGAGGTCGTATAGGGTGGTGGTTGGGACGGGGGCCAGACGTTCGGATGGATTGGCGGTGGTAGGGTGTGAGAAGTGGGGGCAGGTACACCTGGAGGCAGTGTCCGGGTGGCAGCAACAAGCGTTACATCCTCACCTCCTGCTGTTCCTCAGGACCCTGTGAACCTTCGGGTAAGCTATTGACAATGACTAGGGTTTCCCATACGGGCACTGTGTCTGCTCGTGCTGTAGCCGGGATCGGTCGGGCCAAGCGCGCTGCATGAAGTTGTCGCTGCATCTGATCCCATTTTGTAGATATTAAATGTTGGCGATGTGACCTGGAAAATTTACAGGTGCTTGGCCAAGCCACACCTTGCATCGCGATTGTAAAGATCAATTGCCTATCAGCGATGATTTACCCCGTTATTCGGAAGTGTGGATTGTGCTTATTTACTGTCACTGATACCGAAATGTAATTCGTGCCGGTCATTGCCCATCGCCCTGGGCATGGTCGTACTGCAAGTCAACGTGATCGACATCCCTCACACTATTGGAAAGATTCGTGAACCAGTTGCTTAGGATTAATTGCTAGAAAATTTAAGCGTGTGTACCATTTTAATTTGTGGTCCGAATCATACCTATTGTTGGATTTTTGTTATGTTAAGAAGCTCAGCTACATGCGTGAAATAAAATAAGTAATTAGGGCTTGAGCCCATCAATGGAGGGAAGTGAAGAAGCTGCTGGCAAGGTAATTAACCGTGCTCGGCCGCGTCCTATGCAGTTTTCCATAATATGTATAAACTAATGCTTGCAGAGCCAGCAGCTCACTGCGGATACGACATGTATTGCGTGGGTCCGCTCGAAGCTGCAACTAGTAAGTCCGCGCATGTCGAAGGCAATTGAGTGGTTATCAGATCAATCAACTTACGACCGCCCATTCGTGATTACAGCTGCGGCCTTTAGGCCTGGAAGAGACAGAGGATAGTGCGGAATGGCTCGCCAGCGTGTGGCAGAACGACGTGCACACGCCTATCGTGTCCACGTTCCTTATGAGCGTCAAGGCGACGCGCATGTTCGCCTTGTTGGATACCGATGCAGAACATTCGCAGCCAGCGAAGCTGTTGCTCACGCTGGACGTTCCAAAGCACTATGACCAAGTGAGTGGGGCGGCTACGGCAACTGGCTGCTCATGAATAGCGGCACAAGCTGGGCTTTGGCAAGGGATACAAGGGGGAGGCTTTTAGGAGGTGGAAATAAGGAAAGGATTATGTTGCGATTTAGATCCCAGTGGCCTCTGGATCCGGTGGGGATTGGGCTTTGACACCGTATGCGCTTGTAGTTGCGTGGCAAACCTTTGGCTGGCAGTGTCATGGCCCCATGGGTGTGGATATCCCATTCGCCATTTTAGCATGAGCATCCTGCGGGGTAACTACGACCTACGATTCTGTGGGCATGAAATAGGTGGTAGCTACAATCTCGAGGATGTTTTTTGGCGACGTCCTGAACGTTCACGATTATTACTACCAAATTAGTCAACGCATCCAGGGGGACGTCCTGGTCCCCAACGCGTTACATCCGTCAAAGAATTTATTGTGCGATGTGTAGTAGTTCCTATGGAAAAGATGGTTCCCGTGCTGTGAGTCAAGCGCCCGTGCCCACAACGTTTGCCCTTGCTTGACCGATACCGCAGATGGTTTACTTCGTGCGCGATCCCAGCAAGTTCGTGACGCGCGAAAACGTCAGCAACGTGATATTTTTCGGTGTCGTGCGTGGCGGCGACCCGCTCCATTCGCTGCTTAAGATCATGCACGGGCTGTACGTTCCGGTGGTGGTAGCAAACACCAGCTGGCCGGAGACGGTGAAATCGGACTTCACTGCCCAGATGCATAAATTCATGGCCAACCTCACGGAGACTGTGTACGAGGTGAAGGGCAAGACCATCCTTTACATCCCCCAGGTGCGGTGAAGACATGGACTCGGGAGCGTGGAGCTGTGATGGTGGTTGAGGCGAAAAACTTGGGTCCGGGTGGTGAAACTGCAGCGGTGGATGAATTATTGGGCGTGTATGGAAAATATATGGTACGAATAGCAGACAATACAAGGTTTCTGACGAAGGTTGTGATCGCCTATCTCCCATTTGCGCAACACAGTAGCATATACACCACATGCCGTGCCTTCTCAGCCATAGATTCAATTGGCTGCAACTGTGTCTGTGGCTGCAACGTCCCAATACCCCTCACAACAGGAGGATCTGCGTGATCCGAAGGCGGCAGCCAAGCAAAAGGACCTTGTTCAGCGGCTTGAGTCAACTATCATTCACTGGACTCGCCAGGTGCGAAAGCGGCCTGAAAGGTTGTTGCCTCTTGGTTATGTACCTCTCATATGGAGACCAGAGGTGCTGCTGGGGTCAAGGATGGCTAACTAGCTATTAAAAGCTATCAATAGGTGTTCACAATGGGGTCGCAATCTGGGATCACGTGGACACCATAACGTTTTCCTTCGTGGACGAACAGCATCAGCCACATCAATAGGACGAATATGATGAGAAAGAGGACCAAGGATAAGTCTACTGGGCAGAGCTGTGCGGCCCTAGTATTAGATTACATGTGGGTCATCACATGTGGATCACCCTTTAAGGGGCCCAACAGCCTGAGGTTTTAGGGAGACCATAGCGGTGGTCGGGGGCCAAGGACCGTAACAAGTATGGGAAAGCCACGCTGATGTTGTCCAGATGGATATGAGATGCCCTTGGTTGCCTACTGACGGCGATTGAGAAAGTCTTACCCGGGACATAACGAGGGGGTCAATACGATGCCGTCAGGGATACAAAGGATGGTCATTACATTTGGGCAAGAGCGGCATAAACGGATGCCAAGGGGAATTAGGTCCCACGGAGACAGCGATCATACAGGCATTGGGAGCGGCCAGTGAGAGGCCGAAAGGGGCCAGGATGGTGGCCATTACTTTGGAGCCACGTAGCAGGGCTTCAGTGCCCAGGAGGGATGATGCAGAATGATATGTTTAGGGGCAAAGGGGTGGAGGCTGCAAGGCTACAAATACTGGATTATCGTTTAGGATTATCGTTTGGAGGACACTTTGCAGCGCTAAATCTCGGAACCTTGGAGAAAGTTGAATTGGCGCAACTTGCCAGGCTTGGAATCTAAGTTGTATAAACTGAGCACCCACCTAGAAAGCAACTTGAACATAATAAATAATAGGCCATCCTTGCCGCACCGGAAAGGCGATGGTGGCAGTTCCATGTAGGCGTGTGCGCCATGAGCCACCAGCTAAACCTCGGTAGCATGCGAAATTGCATGCGGGGGACACATCTTAGCAAGCGGGGTTGTGGGAGAGCAGAAAACTCAGGAACTGACGCTGGTACGCACTGTATCCATCCTCTCACGAAGTAAAGAGGATCAGACGGTAGCTAAGGGCAGCTTCTCCAACAAGCACTCTGGGTTCCAGGTGAAGGCGTACAGGAGTTAAGTAATGCAATGCCTGAAGCGCCTGCCCAGGCTGGGCTGATGTAGGGTGATGATCGGGTGAGGTGGGGCGGGAAAGCAAACTCCTAACAGCATTACCGCGGCAGTTGCAGAATGAGACTGACTGTGAAGGATCAGCTTGACCTGCACAGTCCACACGGGTTCATTGCAAGGGCAAACATCTGGTTGTCGTGCAGCTGCGTGGTAATTGGTGTCTTTGCGGCAGTCAGCGCTGGGGGCAGCAACAGTCGCTGGAGGATTTAGCTATTCCACGTGCATTTGTAGGGGTTCACGGGCCAAAGGTTTGCGGTTCCAGGGTATGGTATCCGATGGGGGCCTCAATGTTAATGTCTGGAGGCATATCACATGTCAGGCGGTGTGTCAATTTGTTTGCGAGGAGTATTCGAACCAGGGTGAGCTTTGTACAAGCATTACATTTATAATGTGTGGAGGTGCAGCAGTCCTTTGCCATTAACCCCATCTGTTCTTGCCTTTTCCACCTTAAAGGTCAAGGAGCTGCTCAACCAGCAGGACGCCGTGGACGCCTCCGAGCAATCGGGCCCACTGGCAGAGATTGAATTCTGGCGCGAGCGCTCCGTGGACCTTTCCGGCATTCGTGCACAGCTGGACGACGGTGCAGTGTCGTCAATTGTGTCCGTGCTCGAGTACGCCAAGAGTTCCTACCTGGCACCTTTCTTGTCGCTACGTAACCTGATTCACCGGGAGGCGGTGGCAGCTGAGGATAACCTCAAGTTCTTACTGTGCCTTGAGGAGCCCTGCAAGCAGTTGGCCACTGCGCACCCGCAGGTGTGCTGCGCGACACGCAGGGGGAAAGACATATAGCCTAGGCATATAACTTCAAAAATGAATTTAGAGTTTTCAAACCTCCCAACACCCCTAAAACTTTATACCTTTATCTTAAAATAGCTAGGTTTGGTCTAATTGGGTCTTTGGTGGAAACAGCTACTATACAACGACGAATTGCGTTATGCTGACTTTGCTAGGAGAGAGCGACTACGGGTAGTAGATCTGTAGGGGGAGTGGCGCTTACCGGGAATTGCGGCGGCCAGGTCGTTGGGCGACTGGATGGTGTTTGGACACAAATTACGAAGATGTAGACACGGTGCGCTGTGTGTGGTAGGTGAGCAGCCCGCCGTGTGAAGCTGTCTTGACCAGTAATCGCCACTCTTGTCCCCGCCCCACCGGACGCGCAGGCCATTCCGGGCCTGCTGCCGCCCATTTTGAACTGCATCCGGATGGTGTGGAACCTGTCGCGCTTCTACAACACGCCGGAGCGCCTCACGGTGCTGCTGCGCAAGCTGTCCAACGAGATCATCAATCGCTGCTGCTCAGTCATATCACTGGCGGACGTGTTTTCAGGCGATGTGGACAACGTCATGACCGCACTGCGGCAGAGCATGGAAGCGGGTGCGTGCCGTACCTTAATATAGCACTTCTACTCCCCTTTCCGAGATCTTCACCGTCTTGACAGTATCTTCCATTTCACGCCTGTTTTAGGTTTAATTCATAGCGTGCGTTGGGTTTAGGGATCAGTAGACTTGTCGCGCCGTGACAAAATTCGAAGGAGCGTGTGATGCCGATAGCATCGGGGAGCGATTCGCATAGTAGCACGGCTAGTGCATTGCTAGCTCGCCTAACAATTGGTGAGTCCATCCATGGGGCCTTCCGCTTGCACGTAAACTTATGTTTCTGAACGCGTACACAGGAGAGAGGTGGAAGGAGCTGTACAAGCGGACCGCGGCTGCTGTGGCTGTCAGGTCACCACGGCCATGGGATTTTGACATCTCCTCCATCTTCGCACACATTGACGCCTTCCTGCAGCGCTGCAAGGACTTGTTGGAGGTAAGGCGTTAATCTGTTCGAGCAGCGTCTGTCTGTGGATTTCATGGGGCCCGTGCGACAGCTGTGCCTTAAAGCAGAAGTGTATAACAGGGCAGGGTCCGCGATCGTGCATGGGAAGCACCCGGTGGGTTTGGAGCAATGGAAATGAATAGTGCCTGTCGGCTGGGCCGTGCAAAAGTACTTCGTCCCCTAGCGCTTATCGCCCTTGTCCCCGCTTGCTTGACAGGTGTGTGAAGCGCAGCTGCAGTTCGCACCGCGGGCCCCGCTGCCAGTGTTCGGTGGCACGTACGGTCCGGAGGTGAAAAAGAGCATCGTGGATATCCAGGAGTCCTTCCAGGGACTGGTGCGGATCCTCAAGAGCCTCACATATGACATTTTGGATGTCAAGGCCACCAGGTACAAGAGGGAAAGTTGCTCGGCTTCTGCTTCTGTTGCGGCGGATTGCGAACCACTCTGCGTTATGGACTTGAGGACTGCAGCATTGGGGCATCACCTCATGTCGTAGTCACGACAATCGCTGAGACGCCCTGTTATCTGTAAGGGACGACGCGTTGTCCGCTGTCCGCTGCTTTCCTTCCATTTTGAACGGAAAGCTGCAGCCGTAGGAACTAGAAGAGAAACAGACCAAAACGGTTTGCTTACAATAGCTTCTGGGCCTGGGGCGCGTGCAGGTGGCATGACGACTTCAACGCGTTTAAGAGCGGCGTGAAGGACCTGGAGGTCATGATGGCTAATGTCATCCAGCGCGCCTTTGACACGCAACCGTGCCTACTGGCACGTGGCGAGCTTCTGGAGGGCTTCCAGGTGTGGCTCGGACAGAGGGGGAACATGGCAAAGGAAAAGGCTACGGGCATCTAGACGCGCTTCTGGCTCGGATTAGTTGGACTAACGCTGACAACCAGGCAAGCCGCCGCGTTAAACCATGCTGTCTAAATAACTCTTAACACTTGAGATGTATCGTGCTTCAAATCCTTAGAACGTTCTGTGCATTATGCCTGTGTACCTGTGGTCCTGGCTGGTCCTGGCTGTGGTCGTGCCTCCTGGACATAGGCCATGGCTAAGCGCGACTTCATTCGGCGGTTCGTGGAGAAGAAGACGGTGGAGTTCTTTGGGCTGTTTATGGCAGAGATCAACACCGTCAAGAAGCTGTTTGATGCGGTAAAGCGCTCGCAGCCCAAGAGCCCCATCCTGCCGCGCTATGCCGGCTTGGCCAAGTACGCCATGAACCTCATGCGCCGTCTGGAGCAAAGCCACAAGGTGGTGGACTCGGTGCGCTACACGCTGCCCCAGGTGAGCAAGCCCCGTCCCGCTGCGTGAGCGCTGTGGAAGAACGCGAAATGCCATGCACGCATACCGCGTCCCATTTTGGGGCGTATTGACCAATGCTAACTTGCGTACGGCCAGAGGGGCCATGCAAAGCCTTCTCATGACGGCAGGCGCCAAGTACCACTGGCCGCTTTCACATTTTGCATACCCTACATCACCACAGAAGCCTCTGATGACAAGGTTTGCGGCTATTGCATTATCATGTTGTTTCGCGGTTGCAGGTTGCCGAAGCCGCGGAGGTGCTGCAACAATACGAGCTGGCGCACCAGGCCATCGAGCAGTACATCGCGAATACGCACAATGAGTGGTTTGGTACCATTGAGAGTTCCATCGCCAAGGAGCTGCAGACGTGCCTACTGGTACAGGACAAGGCAGCGGGTGCGTATTGCGTAGAAGAAAATACGTGTGAATGCCTCTCTTCCACGCTCAGTGATGGAGTACTCCGATCTAGTCTTTGCATGCTTACAGCACACCTCCTAGCCACCGCATCGTGAGAGTTATTTGTGTGGTTGACGAAGTCGAGGGTTACTCCAGCCGCCTAGTGTATGAAGACATAAGCCGGTGGCAGCACTGAGGTGTAAGCAAGCACCTCCTTCATCTTCACTTCCTTGCCGCCCGCCCTTTTCTTTTTGCCATCCATCCAGGCGGTCTGCTGTCAATGAACTTCCACAAAGACCTGCTATCAATGGGTCAGGAGGTCCACTTCTGGGAGCGCATGCGGTTGGCCGTGCCACTGGTGGCCATGGAGATCAACGCACAGCGAGAAAAATACCGCGTGCTACGGGACAACATTCTCATGGTGGTGCGCGACTACAACAAGGTTGGTTTTTCCAGGTTTACGTACAGTCGTAAATGACTCAGTATCCACACGCACCCGATGGTTTTTGGTCCGATGGTTTTTGAAGGCAGCGATGGTTAACATGGTAGGGGCGTGCTTGCAATGACCTTGGCCCTTCTACGAATGGCAGGGACATTGCCTAATAATATTATTTACAAGCGTGCCTCATCTTCTGTGGTCCAACCCATGTCTTCAGATTCTTACTGCCCTGGACAAGGAGGAGCGCAAGCTCTTCCACGACCGTATCCGCTACCTGGACCGTCGCATCATGCCCGGCGTCACCAAGCTGCAATGGACAGCAGATAAACACGCGCTTGAGTTCTACTACCGCGAGGCACGCAAGTAAGCCTTGCAGTCTGAAGGCTTGAAGCTGGGGGACGCGGCGCTTGAGTTGTATCCCTGGTTGGGAGGGTGCTGGATAGGCCATCCGATGCGGGCGGAAAGGCAGCCCGCATTAAGGATTCCTCTTATGCCCACCTTGTAATAACAGGTTTTGTCGCGACGCCGACATGGCGGTAGGCGACTACAAGGCAGCCAACGCGCGCCTAGATGCCATCTGTCGCTCCATTAGCGAACTGGTGCTGGTGGACGTGGAAAAAAAGAAGATCTATCAACACACCGAGTTCGCTGCGCTGCAAGAGCAGCATCATGCCAAGGTGCGGTCGTGACAGACAAGGCCTGCCTGGGAAATGCGTGTGTGGGCACATTAACAACTCCGGGCATCATGATTTACGTGCTAAGCTTCAATTTGCTGCATCTTGTCGCTGCCGATGATACTGTTCTCCGTGCAGATAAAGGACCGTCTGGTGTCGGCTGTGGACGAGATCCGGGAGATCATGGCAGGCATCCACCGCGTGTTCGAGCAGGACAGCGAGGAGGTGCAGCGCGAGTGGGTGCGCTTCACGCAGAAAGTGGATCGCAAGCTGGAAGACGCTCTGCGTCATGTCATTAAGAAGTCGCTGCAGGAGCTGAGCCGGCTGCTCAATGGCGATAACAAGACAGAGGTGATGCCGATCTTCCACGTTACCATGGTCCTGGAGCGTACCAATCGCGTGGAGCTGCGTCCTACCATTCAGGCGCTTTTCGACACCATCAACTCCGTGGCGCGCAACCTCATCATCGTGTTGCAGTCCGTGCCACGTGTAGCCATGCAGCTAACGGATAAGCAGCGTCGAGACATGGAGGTGCGCGTGGTTTGCGATCCCTACCGTTTTTAGCCCATGCTGCAGCTATCGCGCCTACAGCTACGCTAGTCGCCATGCATGCCAATGACGCCCCTTGCATCACGACTTATGCCTTGGGAATCTGGTGGAACTGGGATACTGGGACGAGGCATTTTCACGGCTTATGGGGCTTTCATCTGTGAAAATATTCTCAAACTGTGTTGTATGTAAAAGTCCGGATTGTATTACCTCTACAGGAAGCTGGTCTGGCGCCGCCCAAGCCGCTGCCGACACTGTATGAGACGATCAGCCAGGACGAAGATGCAGTGCTGCGTACAATTATGCAAATCACCTCGGGTAGGTCCGGCAAGGGCTAACGGGGAGGGGCGCATGGGATGTTTGTGGGCAAGTAGACTGTAGTCCACCTAGAAGTCAGGATCAGATCCTTAAGCCCGGACTCTTTACCATAGGTGCTGGAAGCAAGTCCAGGGCCATCTGGCGGGTTGCTGTCTTTGGGAGCGTAGGTGTTGAGCATTATCGGCATGTGACTCTATCGAAGTCGTAGCGTCCATCTCCCATTTCAGCAACTCACATATATGTAACCGTGTCCCCTCTCGGTGTCCCTTTTTATAGGTATAACGTCAGTTATTGACAAGGTGCAGTCCTTCCTGACGTATTGGGAAAAGAAATACCGGCAAGTGTGGGAGGCAGATCGAGATGCCTACATACGCCGCTATGAGAAGGCGCAGAAGCCGCTGTCATCATTTGAGGCGGACATTGCCCGCTATCTGCAGGTGCGCATGGGGCCGCAAAGCCAATGCGGGATGCTGCATTGCGCCCATTCCATGCCTCAGGAGTCGCGACCCCGATGTCCAATGCAGAAAACGTGCGGTATTGGCCGGATGGCAAAACCAGCGGGGTAGGATAAACTTAAGATTGACAAATGCAATTCTCCCGTTGCTCAAGATGTATTATTGTGATCTGCCACAGTTTATTATGTCGCTGTGTGAAAATCCCGGCAAGCAATTACCTGTGGCTTTGAGGTAGCATATCTATGGCCCTCAATATTCAAATCCGTCATTGCTGAGTGCAGTGCATCGAGGAAATCCGTGGTGAGGACAGCGCCACCAACATGCGCTTCTTGCGCATCGACTGTGGTCCGCTAAAGCAGACCTTGGTGGGCCATTGCGAGGCCTGGGTGGCCAAGTTCACAGGATTGCTGGGCCAGCTTGCGCTCGCTGAGCTCAAAGCACTGCATGCCTATTTCAAGTACGTGTATCCCAGTGGGTTGCAAAAATGCATGCGACACTATGGGAAGCAGGCGAAACGTGGGGCTATCTTAGGTTGCTACTGGATGATTCAGGCTTTGAAGGACCTCCGTAACGACCTGACATTTGCTGTAAAATGACTCAAAATTGTGCGAAGGCTTTCGTATGGCGAGGGGCTCCCCCACGGCAGCAGCCGTCATTCTGTGGGTTATCTCTTCGAAGCCTCGAGCATGCCGAATGTGGCAAGGGATGCGCATCTTTCTCGGACACGCTTTTACGACGTTCTCTGGACCTATTCTGCTATTTCAAGTGTTGCGTGGTGTGCGTGCTGTGTATTCATCGCGCCGCCAGGCCCTTCCTTGTCAACATGCCATATTGTCCCATTCCGTACATTTCTGCCGCGCCCAAACCCCAGGGAGTACCGCGAGGCACTTTGTGCTGCGCCCGCCTCGCTTGAGCAGTTAGCGGAGCTGGTGGGGCTGCATCGTCGGCTAGCAGACGAGCGCCGCCGCACGGAGGCACGCTTCGAGCCATTGCGTGACAAGTACAAGCTACTGGAGCGGTATGAAGTTGGCGCCAAGGAGGAGGAGGCAGCGCTGCTGGAGGCATTGGAGCCTGCGTGGACAGCATTCCAAGTGAGCAAGATACTATAGGGTTCATTCTGGTTGGTGGTGTGCGTCCGGTGGCCCAAAATTGCTAAAAATTGCTGAATATTCGTCCGGTATCCAGTGTTAAAGCTTGAGTATGCTATGAGTGCGCGGTGTATGCACGAGGATTGAGGCTGTCGTGTGTTAACGATTTTCGGCCAAATTTCGTCTTCCTGATAAGTAGGCCATATAACCCTAAGCATACCTGCTCTCTCCATCTTACTCCAGTCGCTGCTGGATGAGACTGCGGGCAAGCTGGAACGCTACAAGGACAACTTCCGAGAGAAAGTGAAGAACCTGCTGGACTCATTCCTCAAAGACGTGGCGTCGCTATGCGATGAGTTTACTCGCGACGCCCCCTGCAGCTCCGATGTGCCTACCAAGGAGGCTGTGGCTTTTGTTACCTCGTCCAAGCAGTCAGTTGAAGATACACGCAAGCGGGTGCGTGTGTGCAGCACTATGCACACGTTATTATCTCCCGACAATGTTGCCTGACGCGCAATTTCCCCCAGATACTTGGAAGCATGGACTGTTGTGAGCTTCCCGCGCATGGCTCAGTCTCTCTCGCTGATACTGGATGACTGGTATCTTCCGCACCGTCTACACTCGTCTCTTGTACAGGCGCTGGAAATCAAGAGTGGCATGGATATCTTCAATATTCCCCAGCCGCAATACAAGGATTTGGCGGCTATGGAGAAGGATCTCGACCTGCTGGACCGGATCTGGGGGCTGAAGTCAGAATGGGAGCACCTGTACAGCGGCTGGAAGGATGGCTCATTTGCCGACATCAAGGTAACTGTCGCACAGTTAATCCCTGCTAACTTAGCTCGCCATTCCGCTGATGTTTATGCAGATCTGTGAGAATGATGTTCACCATTTTATGGGTCACATTTCAGGGTGTCAATGGCTTGCACGCCAAGTCTCCGCTCCAATGGACATGGTGACGCCACGTTTTGCGAATTATCCAGGAGCTCGGAACTAGCAGCACGGAGTTTGATCATCCCAACATAGCGCTTCTGCACTGTGTTACACGGTATGCCCTTGGCAGGTGGATGAGATGGAGGAGGCTGCGGTGCGCATTAGCAAGAATGTCGCAAAGCTTGGCCGCGATATTCGCCACTGGACAGTTTGGAGCGCGCTCAAGGACACGCTAGACGCTTTCAAGCGCACCATGCCGCTCATTACCGACTTGCGGAACCCCGCCATGCGCCCCCGCCACTGGGAGTCTCTGCAGGTTGGTCCCGGAGGGTTGGCCGCCAGGTTTGGTCCAGGGCCGCCGCAATCGGTGCTTGCCATATCATGGCAGGAAGGGGCAGATCATGCCGTTACACACGCCGTAAAGCCTGTCCAACCTTTGTCCCTTGCCGCTGCAGAACCACATCGGCATCAAATTTGATCCTCACTCCCGCGGCTTCACACTGGACAGCGTCGTGGCACTGCGCTTGGACCAGCACGTCGACTTTGTGGCAGAGTTGAGCGTGAACGCGACAAAGGTGTGATGTATTGCAGTACAGTGCATCCCACTGGACCAAATCCTGTCTTGCCATTGAATCAGAGGATCATTCACCAGGATGTACTGACCAAAGACTGCATGAACGGCTTTATCCGCACTTCAAAACATTTCGTCCGTGGCGTTCACTGTTCTACTGCACTATGTTTGTGAGATGCCCTTCTGTTGGTCTCATGTTGGTGGGGAGTAAGTCGTTGACCACTCGTGCCAACGCACGGGTTTGCAGGAGCTTGCCATCGAGAATAACATTAAGACCATCGCGGCCACTTGGTCGACACTCCTCTTGGACATGGCGGAGTACAAATCAACTTATAAACTCCGCAGCACAGAAGAGATCTTCTCCTCCCTGGAGGAGAACACCGTCACGCTGTCAACCATGAAGGCCTCGAAGTACTTTGTCGTCTTCGAGAAGGACATAGCATACTGGGAGCGCACACTCAGCCATATCTCCGAAACCATCGAGATCATTCTTCAGGTGCGATCACAGGTCCGGCCCGCGTTTCCGCATTTCTGCAAGATTGTTGTGCCGTGCCAACCAGTAAGGGAAGGGACAAGTAGGCAAACCCACGGGAAGAGATGAGGGGCTGCGATTGCAGTGACCTTGATTCATCACGACCGCCTAGGAAGCAATATTTCTCATACTTTCCCTTATGTAGGTTCAACGGCAATGGATGTACCTGGAGAACATCTTCATTGGCTCGGAGGATATCCGCAAGCAGCTACCACAGGAGAGCCAGATGTTCGATGGTGTGCATAACACCTTCACGCGACTCATGAAACAGCTGTACACAACCGGGAACTGCCAGAAGGCCTGTACGGCGCCCGGTCTGCTTGAATCCTTCCAGGTAAGAGTAGCAGGGATACGTGCTGCCGTGACCCGTCGGCACGCACGCCGCAAACAGGCTGTCTGGTCGGCCAGCTCAAGCCAAAGGTGTTTTGCAAAAGGGAATGCATGTGTGGTATGGACGAATGTATTGGCGCCCGCCTTCCAATCATGCAGCAGAAGTACAATACGGCGGACAGGTTCATGCGTAACTTCTCCAGCTGCCCTGTCCATGTAATGGGGCAATCGTACCACTCAGTTGCGTAGAGTAATCTCATACACTACATCCCGCGTCCTGCTCTTAACCATCCATCTGATAGGACATGAACAATAAGCTGGAACGCATTCAGAAGTCGCTGGATAACTACTTGGAGAACAAGCGCCAGCAGTTCCCGCGCTTTTATTTCTTGTCATCGGATGATTTACTGGAGATCCTGGGCCAGGCCAAGGACCCACTCAACGTGCAGCCCCACCTGAAGAAGTGCTTTGAAGGTGCGGCGATGGCTTTATTTACTGCCTCTGCTAATGCCATCTTTCGTATTGGGTTTTGCGTCGCTTGTCATCTTTAGGTACCGGCCAATGCTGTGCGATGGTGGTTTCAGACGGTTTTATCGGAAATCCGGTGCCCTGCACTTTCTCCTGGCGCTTGGCGCTTGGTGTTAGCCGACGGGTCTTACCAATACCTTTCAAGCCACTGATACCGGCTGGCTCCGATGCCCTCGGCCCATAGGCATCAAGAAATTGGACATGCACCTTCCTGGGGACGATCGCAAGCAGACTGTTAGTGTGGGCATTACCTCGCCGGATGGCGAGTATTTGCCCTTCGCCAACCCGGTGGTTACGGAGGGCCGGCCCGAGGAGTGGCTCAACCGCGTGGAGGACGCGATGTTTCTTACGACCAAGAAGCATCTATATAAGGTCCTGGAGGACTCCAAGGGTGAGTCCATGAAATATGGAGGGGTGAGACAGCATGCCTTCGTAGCGATGGGGTGGCACGTCACCCATTTGTAAGGGCTGCAGTTCTGTGTGCGTGCTTCTCCGCGTTAATATCATCATCATTTTCATCCGCATATTTGACGTGTTGGGGCTTGAGTGTCGCTGCTGTGTTGTTAAGGTGTCCTCGTTTTCGTTGTCGGCGTGGTGGATGGTTGTACTATCGCAGTCCAAAAGAAGGAAAAATGGGTCAAGGACAACCAGGGCCAGATGATTATCACTGCCGGGCAAATTGTATGGACACACGAGTGCGAGAAGGCGCTGGCGGAGCAGGATGGCGCTCGTAAGAACCTCAAGCTGTTGAAGAAGAAATGGATCAGTTACCTCAACAAGCTCACGACTGTCACACGTTCTAAGCTCAACAAAATCGAGCGCAACAAGGTATGCCCGGCTACGAGGCACCCCTGCGTAGTGCTTATGTATATTGGATCACTTGTTTGCACCAATGTGACCATTTAGCATGGCGTTCGCTTAACCCACATGGATTATGATCCTGGATTTTGTGCAGGGAGACGAAAGGGCAGGTCGAAGGGGCGGGTCGAACGAGGGACTCGAAAGGCGTCGCATCGGGGGGATCCGCTGCATGGCCATGGCTTAAGCCTGACGCTGTACTCTCCTTTCCGGTGCATAATCCATAGGTCGTAGCACTGATTACCATCGAGGTACACGCTCGGGACGTGATCGAGAAGCTAGGGAAGGCCAACTGCACGTCAGTCAGCGACTTCGAGTGGGTCAGCCAGTTGCGTTTCTACTGGGACCGTGAGAAGAATGACTGCATCGTCAAGCAGGTTCGTTAGTCGAGCGAGCGAGCGAGCCGCCTGGCAGGAAGCACATGATGTGCGTTGGAAATTGTGAAGGCTCACGGCCAGCCTTGCCTGAGCAAAAGCGTCGCACTTGCTGTACTCGTAGGAAGCCCAATAATTTGGAGGACAGCCGGTAGGAAAGGGGTCGCTAGGAGCATGTTGCAGCCCAGGGCCGCGGGAACTGTTGGGGCGTGTGCAGCGGACATGTTCGTTAACGGGTTGGGTTCTCCGTAACCCATATGCACCGCCATGTGCTCTGCCAAAAGTGCCTGCTTTGACGCTTGCTATTTCTTCCAGGTGCTGTCGGTCTTCTTTTATGGCTACGAGTACCAGGGCAACAACGGTCGACTCGTCATCACGCCGCTGACGGATCGCTGCTATATGACGTTAGGTGGGCCAGGGCCTGGGCCTAGCCCGTTCCCCTTTACAACTATCTAAGCGTTATAATACACTGTTTTCTACTTTCATCCTAACTAATGATGCATATGCAAGTTGTGGCCAACGCGAATAGGGTTATGCCAGTCCCCTCACAGAGACAGTCCGCAGCCATATCTTTGAGACGCTGATCACAGCTGTTCTCCTCCTTCTTCCCCTCCCCGTTTCCTTCAAATCATTCGTGCCCATATGAAACTTGCAGGCGCGGCAATGTTTACCCGTCGCGGTGGTAACCCTCTGGGCCCCGCCGGCACGGGCAAAACGGAGACGGTCAAGGACTTTGGCAAGGCGCTGGCGCGTTATGTCATCGTGTTTAACTGCTCCGATGGTGTAGACTACAAGATGACTGGGAAGATGTTCAGCGGGCTGGCTCAGACGGGCGCGTGGGCTTGTTTGGATGAGTTCAACCGTATTGAGGTCGAGGTGCTGTCCGTCGTGGCGACGCAGATCGCCTGTGTTATGCAGGTAAGGAGACGTTTTAAGCTCCTGCATGCTTTAGGACTGCAGGCTTTCCTATTTTCCAACCATGTGCAATAACATTGTGCTGTACTCAAGACCTCTGCCCAAGTAGCCGGCTCAGACGCTGTTGTTATTCTGCTTGGACCATTGCAAGTGTTCCCGCTGCTGGAAGTGATACTGCCGCATAACTCATGCGTGCAGGCCATCAAGGAGGCCAAGAAGCGTTTCTTGTTCCTGGGTCAGGAGATCCGGCTCAACCCTTCGTGCGGTATCTTCGTGACCATGAATCCTGGCTACGCAGGCCGTTCAGAGTTGCCCGATAACCTCAAGGTAGGTGCTGTGGATTCTTGGCTGGACAGGCTGATTTCTCTCAGCATGGCAATCCCAATGCAGTGGTAACTCGCTTCATTTCCCGCCAAGTGATCATTGTAGCTATCACTTGTTTGATGGATGTGTTGGTCTGGTCTTTATATGGTGCTCGGCTCCTGACAGCCATGACGCCGCATAGCTCATGCTCTAGAAGCTCACAACCTAACCTGCAATCCTCGTTGTCCATGGCAGGCGATGCTGCGCCCGGTATCCATGATGGTCCCTGACTTCACCCTGATTGCCGAAATTATGATGTTTAGCGAGGGTTTCTCGTCCGCCAAGGTGTTGGCCAAGAAGATGATTGCCATCATGGAACTGTCGCAACAGCAGCTGTCAAAGCAGGACCACTATGACTACGGTCTTCGGTGAGCACGGCGGCTTGGTCATCAAGCTGCTCGTTCTTTGCCCCTGACCTCAGGCCGTGGCCCCTAAAGTGCATGACCCTGGGACGTATAAGCTCAAATTGCGCACGTGTAGTTTACATTTTGGAACGTCATTTTTGGACCGCGATTTTTGAAAACGCCAGTCTATTCAAATGCCCCTCTGTCCATTACAGGTCCTTTGTCATTCCTATCGCACGCGCTGCTGGCTCGCTGAAACGCCTGGACCCTGAGGGGAGCGAGGAGGTGATCCTATATCGCACCATGCTGGACCTTATTAAGCCCAAGCTTGTCTACTTGGACCTGCCGCTGTTTATGGCTCTGCTGTCGGATCTATTCCCGGGTGTGGAGCTGCCCCCACCAGATGGTGGTTCGCTGCGCCGTGCCATTGAGACGGAGCTTCGGGAGGCAAACCTGCAGGTACGGTTTTTGCTGCGGCGGCTTGCATTTCCGCTGTTGCTGCCGCTGTTCTGCTGCTGCTGCACCTGGTATTACCAACGGCACCAATAACTGGCGAGAGGCTGTGTCGTGTAACCGTATCTACGGCTTGCAACCCTTATCTATGGTGCAGATCGTGCCCGACTTCGTGACCAAGATCATTCAAGTATTCGACTGCAAGGTGGCGCGTCACGGCAATATGCTTGTGGGCCGCACCGGCTCCGGCAAGAGTGAGGCGTGGAAATGCCTACAGCGTGCTCTGGGCCGCCTGCGCAAGGAGGAACCTGATGATGAGCGCTATCAAAAGGTGCGTGCATGTCCCCATTGGGTGGCAGCACTTACCTTGGGCGCTGCTGCACTTGCGGGCGTGTTGGTGTGACTTCACACTTCTGTCGTCCTCTGACGCAGTAAACCATGTGGCCGGCTTTTCATTGCTCTGCCTAACGTTGTATTTGACCGCGCTCATGGTGACTGTTCGCATACAGTTTTCTGTCCCTGGGTTTGGCATGATGACCACAGAGCCAAGCATTAAATATGCCTAGAGGGAAACGTACGAGATTCTTTGGCAAAATTGTGTTATACCGTGCTCGCGGGCATGGCAGCTGACCGGGCATCTCAAAGTCCTAAGACCAGGGTCTGCATCTTTATGTCTTTCCAGGTCCACGTATACACCATCAACCCGCTGGCGCTTTCGAACGATGAGCTTTACGGCTGCTTTGAGGCGGCGACGCACGAGTGGCAGGACGGCGTGCTGGCGCGCATCATGCGCACGGTATGCAAGGATGAAAGTCCTGACCAAAAGTGGATTTTATTCGACGGCCCCGTGGATACGCTGTGGATTGAGTCCATGAATACCACGCTGGATGATAACAAGCTGCTCACGCTTCTGTCTGGTGCGCTTTCTATTCGGGCACTGCAGCGGGGGCCTATCTGCTGACATGCAATTGTGATCCGTGAGGGCGCCTATTGGGATGGCGTTGTTTATATCAATGATGGAATGTGGCGTCGCCTGTATCTTGAGCACTCCATGTATAATAGTCTAACATGCTAAACCCGCACCGTTGCCTTGTACCTAAGGCCATACGCGAAACAATTTGGGTATCCACTTGAATCATAGGGCCCTTAAACCTGTTGGCGCCTGCTTACCAATCAGATCGTGCACCGCGCGCATAATGATTTTAACTTTTCGAGCTCCACTGCGCTCACTTCACTTCTCAATCCTTGACACAGACCCTACCTTGAATCTTCACAGGCGAGCGCATCGCCATGACGACCAGTGTGTCGCTTTTGTTCGAGGTGGAGGATCTGTCGCAAGCTTCCCCTGCCACAGTGTCCCGTGCGGGCATGATCTATCTCAACGTAGAGGACCTCGGCTGGCGGCCCTTCATCACCAGCTGGCTCGCTGCCAAGGCGGCGGCGCCTGGAGCGGAGCCCGCTGTTCTGGACACAGTAGCCAAGTTGGTTGACAAGTACATGGAGGCGGCTCTGGAGCACAAGCGGTTGCTGTGCAGGTGCGTAATCAAGGAAGGTAGCCAGCGCACCTGCAGGCGCGTTGTGGTGTAAACCGCAAGGTAATCAAAAGGGATGCGAGGGGTGCATGGATGGAAAAGGCGCCTGCACTCTGAGTACCTCTATTTTGGCTTGATGTGAGTGGTACATTAGTGTCCCTTTCGGTTATCACTTTCCCCTCCCAACCTCCATCGGCTCTTCCATGGCCATAGTTCGTAGGCTCCTATTTCCGAGTCAATTGATTTTGAATATTTTTTCCTTCCTATTTGGCCGCCGGCGCCTGTGCAGGGAGCTAGTGCCCACCGACCGCCTATCTTGCGTGCGGGCTTTCACCCGCCTTTTCGATGCATTAGCGGTGCCAGAAAATGGTGTGGGAACCATGCCCGTGGAGGAGACCCCGGGCCCGGCTGGCGGTCCGGGCGGTGCAAAGGGCACCGCGCCCACCACGCCTGCCGCCGGGAACCCGCCTACAGATGATGGCAGTGGGAGTGGCAATAGCCTGGTGGAAATGTGGTTCCTTTTCTGCCTCATTTGGAGCATTGGTGGTCCATTGGACGAGGACGGCCGCAAGAAATTCGACGCGTTCATGCGTGAGATGGACACACGGTGGGTGTTGCTAATGTCGGTAAGCGTGGCCACTGCAGCTTGTGCACGAATGGTGGGACAACAGCATAGAAGTCACCCACCGCAAAAACGCAGACAAGCTTCCCCAGCTTCCATCTACCGTGATGCACATGCTCGTCAATATCGATGGCACCGTTCTCATGTCTATCTTTTGCAGAGGCACAAGTCCATCACCCTCCGCATTTCCCCCCCCTACTCCTTGTCATGCAGATACCCCAGCGCGGAGACTGTGTTTGAGTACTTCGTGGACCCGAAGACCAAGGCATGGCTTGCGTGGGAAACCCGATTGACGGGCGCCTTTAAGCCCTCCCTGGACCAGCCTTTCTTCAAGATTCTGGTGCCTACCGTGGACACCGTGCGCAATCGCTTCGTGGGCAATTCGCTGGTCCGCGTGTCACAGCATACTCTCATAGTGGGCAACGTGGGCGTAGGCAAGACCATGATCGTGGGCTCGCTACTGGAGGGGCTGCCATCCGACCGCATGAGCCATGTAACTATTAACTTCTCCGCTCAGACCTCGTCTAACAGCTTGCAGGTGCGCAATAAAGGGTGTGATCAGGCGCGATAACAGGTAGGGATTTGTTGATGTGGGGTGAGACATGGGTCTTGGCTCCACATTGATGGTCGTTGGGGGCATCGCCTCCTCGGAATTATGACTATGTATCGCATCATGACAATGGGGCCGCCCAGGCAGGCTTTGCGGACATCCTCATTGCGAGGATTCAAGGACCCGGGATGTCCTTGCTGCGGCACATATTGCATGTTGGGCCACTTGTCACTATCCCAGGGCGCACCTCACTCCTTACCTCCGCTCACAGGACACCATCGAAGGCAAGTTGGAGAAGCGTACCAAGGGCGTATTTGCGCCTGCCGGCGGCAAACGCCTGGTCTGCTTTATTGATGACCTCAACATGCCCGCCAAGTCCAAGTTCGGCTTCATCCCTCCACTGGAGCTGCTCAAGCTTTGGGTAGACAACGGATTCTGGTGCGCCGTGCTTCTTCGTATGCGGGTTTATGGCACTTTGGAGGTCCTATCATTTTTCGCGTGCATCCTGGGCTGGGAAGCCTAATAGGCAAGCGCGGAACGGTCAGCGAGGAATGCTGTTGCAAGTGGAGTAGGGCGTCGTGAGATTGGGCTGCTTATAACTCCCAAGGATATCAATATGCCTTTCTAGCACCGTTTCTAAACTCCCTCTAAAGTGGTTTTCTCTTGCGTTCTTGCTGCTCTTAATCATAATGCCGCAGGTACGACCGCCAGAAGTGTGAGGTGAAGCACATTAAGGACATGCAGCTGCTGGCGGCGATGGCGCCACCAGGAGGTGCGTTGGACCGCCGCAGGCAGGGCAGGCTGGGGTGTTGCCGTCGGTAGCATGCTCGTTCATGGTTGGTCGATATACTATGTCGGGATGTCGGTAGTCGGAATGAAGATTGGGTCCGTGTCTGGATAACGTGTGTATGGTGGCACGTCATTGATTTCACGGACCAGAGCCCGAGCCCAGGCGAGCTTCCTGGCTAGTCGGGATAATGCTCTCTGCGTGCGCAGGCGGGCAGGCCGTGGGGATTTTGCAGGTTAGGCACTAAGCGGCAACACAGGTAACACGGATGCGAACTGCAGGTAACTTCGGTGGCGAACACCATCCAGATTCTGCCGGAGCGTGTTTGCTAACCAGTGCCAAGCCAGTGCTAACCAAAGCGACACTTCCGCCTGTTATTGGATTCCCCCATAGGCGGTCGCAATGCTTTCAGTCAGCGCGTGCAGGCGTGCTTTGCCACGCTCAACGTCACCGCGCCTAACGACAACCAGCTCAAACGCATCTTCGGTACCATCCTCAACGCAAAGCTGGTGGACTTTGATGACGAGGTCAAGCCTCTGTCCGAGCCCATTACGTTGGCTACCATCGGTATCTACCGGGCCGTGTCCAAGGAACTGCTGCCCACGCCTTCGAAGAGTCATTATCTGTTCAATACCCGCGATCTGGCCAAAATCATCCAAGGCATGATGCAGGTAGGCTACGTGTGGTCCAGGGGGCTGTGGTGCGGTCTGGAATATTACTGTCGATAGGTTGTCGGCTGCATGATGTTGATCATTTTAGGACAATAAGCAAGTTTGCCCTGGGATGGTTGTCAGCGATGGGAGAGATAGCCGTTATGGGAGAGGCGTACGCTGCCTAACCGCCCCTTACTTTTAGCCGCCTCTGCTTCTATTTCCGCCTTGCTGTCGCTGAGGTCGCTGTGCCTACCAACATTGCTGAATCCCCAACTGAACTACTTCAAATGTCCCTGTCTCTCACAGGCGACTAAAGCTTTCTACAACAGCAAGGAGGAGGTGCTGCAGCTTTGGTGCCACGAGTGCATGCGCATAATTGCGGACCGCATGTGGGACCACGTGGACAAGGAGTGGTTGGTGCGCCAGCTGGACGAGAAGTTGGGCACCATGTTCAGTACGTCTTTTCCCACGTTGTTCGAGGCACATGGCGAGACCATCCCACCCTTTGTCACCTTCATGCGTCAGAATGTGGATCCGCCGGTGTACGAGATGGTGCGTGACATGGTGGCGCTCAAGGACCTGCTGACGGAGAAGCTGGAGGATTACGCGCTTGAGCCCGGCCACAGCTCCATGGATCTGGTGCTCTTCCGCGACGCCCTGCATCACGTTTGCCGCATCCACCGCATCCTCATGCAGCCGCGTGGTAATGCGCTATTGGTGGGTGTCGGTGGTTCGGGCCGTAAGAGCTTGGCGCGTCTGGCGGCGTTCGTGGCAGAGCTCAAGTGCTTCACAATTGAGATCACCAAGAACTACCGCCAGGTATGGGGTTAGAAGATTCAGTGTGCACACATACATGCGTGTATGACGTGTTTGTATGGGTCAAGGGAACTATGAGACGATGGACAGGTCCTCTGCGCGATAGCAGAGGCTTCACTTCATGATGACAGCCTACTCGCTGTGAACTGGCTTTCCATCTAGTTTCATTCGTGATGCTGATACCCAGCTGATCCGCACCCCAGACCGAGTTCCGTGAGGACCTCAAGGGACTGTACCGCCAGGCGGGCTGCGCCAACAAGCCCACCGTCTTCCTCTTCGATGAGACGCAGGTCCGTAGCTGAGCGTGGCATTGGGGCCCCGGTAGGGTTGAATCAAGGATTGGCAGGGAAGGGAAAAAGTGTTGTTTAGGGTTTAACCCTAAGGTTGCTTTATAATGCCCATGGCTTGAGCGCTGAGCGTGATATGGCATAGCGCGGTATGGATGCAAGTGCGCCGCCGGCCAGGGATGACATGCGACTCTCGACCGTCGTGTCAGATCGCCGCGGCGCAGGCGTTAATTTCGTGCCAGTCCTTCCTCATCGTGCCCCGCTCCCTTCTTCGATACCATTTTAACTTCGCTGCCTTTTCATCCGACTGGCTCTCTGTTTATCCATAACTGCAGATCGTATACGAGACGTTCCTGGAGGATGTGAATAACATCCTGACAAGTGGTGAGGTTCCCAACCTATTCCCCAAGGTGCGGAGGGTGGGCCGATACAGGCGCTCCGGAATTTCATTAGTACCTTGCTGCATGCGGTGTGCACTCCATCTGATGCCGCCGATTTCTTTTGGTGTAGCCACCCGCGCCTAAAGTGACAACATGTTGCAATTGGGAGATTCACGCTTTACGTTGATGAGCTCAATGCGCTATTGTAATCCAGATACTTTCCTCTCAATCTGGGCGCTGCCAGGCCACAGATCGGCTTTAACCATCGCCCACGCGTTCTCCCAATAAAATCCTCAGGACGAGCTTTCAGGCGTGCTGGACGAGCTGCGCCCCGCAGCGAAGGCTGCGGGCGCAGGTGAGACCGCAGACGCACTGTACGCGTACCTGCTTGAGCGTGTGCGCACCAACCTACACGTGGTGTTGTGTTTGAGCCCTGTGGGTGAGGCTTTCCGCGAGCGCTGCCGTATGTTCCCCGGCCTGGTCAATTGCACCACCATCGACTGGTTCACCGAATGGCCAGCGGATGCGCTGTTCGAGGTGGCGCAAAAACAGCTCGGGGACGTAGATCTTGGCAGTACGGACGTCAAGACGGCAGTGTGCAAGGTGAGGCCGATAGATTACGGGCGGATATGGGATTTCGTCGTTACTGCTACGTTTGCCATCTTCGCTTTCGACACCTGCGGTTCGTGTTTGAAACTCAAGTGTTGACCTCCTACGTGGTAGCTTTGGAAGACCCCCTTTCGGTTTCAAATGTGTTCCGGTCAGGGCCAACTATCTGGCCATCTGGCCATCAAGTTAACCGCTTCCGCACTGTCATTATCCCGTTTCCTATCCTGTTTCTCAGGTGTTTGTGACCGCGCACCAGTCCGTGGAGGCCACCAGTACTAAGATGTTCCAGGCACTAAAGAGGCGCAACTACGTGACGCCCACCAACTATCTCGAGACGGTACGCGGCTACAAAGACCTCCTGGGTGAGAAGCGCCGCGAGCTCGGCGAGAAGGCGGCCAAGTTGCAGGGCGGTCTGCAGAAGCTAGATGAGACCAGCGTGCAGGTGGCAGCCATGAAGAAGGTGGCGGAGGAGAAAAAAGTGGTGGTGGCGCAGGCCAAGGCGGACTGCGAGGAGCTGTTGGTGGAAATTGTACAGGATAAGCGTGTGGCGGACGAGCAAGAGAAGCAGGTGGGCGGGAAGTCGGAAGGAGCTGCTAAGGATCTTTGCTGCTTAGTGTCATGCTATGTTTTTTGGTCACCTAAACCTCACCGTCGTCCTGCAGCCCCATAATCTCCAAGCGCGTGGATGCTGCCGGGACTTGATGTTAAATCTCACGTTGTCAGCGGCCCTGCCTTTGCTAATTGTCCCTGCCTCTGGCCGCCCTCTAGGTGAATGCGGAGGCCCAGAAAATTGGTAAGGAGGCGGAGGAGGCCAATGCCATCGCGGCGCAGGTGCAGGTAGAGCTGGATAAGGCGCTGCCTGCGCTTCGCGAGGCTGAGGCTGCATTGGATGTGCTGACCAAGAAGGACATGTCGGAGCTGAAGGCGTACGCTAAGCCTCCAGCGCTGGTAGAGTTCACCCTCAACGCTGTCCTTACAGGTGAGAGATTTGGTATCTAGGGAGGGAGACAGAGGATTTAACTGATGTCTTATGGGGGTTCGGGGGCAAGAATGCCTGTTTGTGCAACAGAAGAGGGGACAAGAGGGGGACGGGCACATGGCTCCTAACTGTCCGACTCACACCTGTTTCCATCGCTGTTGCCCCAGTCTCATTTTCATGCTCTCACTCCGTGCCCTGCGCCCTGCTCCTGTTCCCGGCTGCTGCACAGTCCTCCGTCGGCCACCTAACTGGGAGGAGGCTAAGAAGCGGCTGGCGGACGCCAACTTCATGCAGAGCCTCAAGGAATTTGACAAGGACAAGCTGGACGATTCGCTACTCAAAAAGGTGGCTGAGGCTGCTGCGCGCCTGAGGACTGGGGCGCCAGATGGGGGAAGGTCTTCGCATCGAATGTATTAGTCAATGCTGCCGTAGGATTGGCCAGGCGTGAGGTGGCGAATTTCCCGTGAACCGACAGTGATTGGCGGTTTTCTGCACGGATTCAGGATGGGTACTTAGGGTCTGTTGTAACGAGGTACTTGGGAACCCGGATGCTGCGTGTGTTACGTTGCGCACCGGGTGAAGACACTTGTCTTAGTCCGGACGTCGCCGGGAGGATCCTGCGCCATATCTCCTCGGCTACGGCTATCTCTTCTTCCTTGATCGCAACCCCGTGCGCTCCGTCTGTTTCCTGTTCGCAGATCGGGAAGTTCACCGCCTCTCCTGACTTTACAGCTGAAAAGATCAACAACGTGTCGGCGGCTGCTAGCGGCATGTGCAAGTGGGTGCACGCCATGGAGACGTATGGTTACGTAGCCAAGGATGTGGCCCCCAAGCGCGCCAAGCTCAAGGCTGCGCAGGATAATCTGGCGAAGAAACAATCGGCACTGGCGCTGGCGCAGGAGCAGCTGGCAGTGGTGCTCGCCAAAGTGCAGGCGCTCAAAACCAGGTGCGGCGGCCGTGCTGTAAGATGCGAGACAGCTTCATGGATCAATTGGATCGACTGGAAAATTTCTTTAACAGAGATTATGGAGCATTCATTTCCGCCGTGTTGCGTGTCATACCCTGAACAGATACGACGAGTCTATCAGCCGCAAGCAGGCCCTTGAGGAGGAGCTGGCAGACCTGGAGGGCAAGCTAGAGCGTGCAGAGAAGCTGGTGACGGGACTTGCAGGTGAGTTTCTTCGTATTGGAGGTTTTGCTCCGGTGTATTGTACTGTATGACACCATTTACGGCTGCCTATAACGCCTCGAGGCTCTCGCGCCTCACCCCAATTAAGTCGAGTTCAAAACGTTCCACCATCACACAACCCGTAGGCGAGCGCGTCCGCTGGGAGGCCACCATTGCTGAGTACGAGCAGTCGATGTCGTACTTACCCGGCGACGTTGTGGTGGCGGCGGCCTTCATGAGCTACGCCGGCCCCTTCCCCTCCGAGTATCGCGATGAGTTAGTCAAGCACACGTGGCTGCCACAAGTCAAGGCGCTCAGCATTCCTGCCTCGGAGCATTTTGATTTCGCGCTGTTCCTGGCCAATCCTGCGCTGGTGCGGGACTGGAATATTCAGGGTCTGCCCTCTGACTCCTTCTCTACGGAGAACGGTGTCATGGTCACCCGCGGAAGGCGCTGGCCGCTTATGATTGATCCACAGGTGGGATGGGTAGAAGCGGGATGAACGACCGCCCAGCATCGTGAACAGCGCGTATGCGTGTCAGGCGGCAGTAGGAGGGGCGAGCGTGGTGAGTCAAGGACATAGAAGGGGAACTATGTTTTGTGCTTTACACCTCACCCTTGATCTTAAACCTCTGGATCTTTGCGCAACCCCGCCTCTGTCGCTGCGACTGCCACTGCCGTGGGCGTTCTGGACAATTCCGCAGGGCCAAGCCAACAAGTGGATCAAGAATATGGAGGGCCGCAGCGGGCGGCTCAAGGTGCTAAACCTGCAGATGTCGGATATGGCGAGACAGGTGGAGAATGCCATCCAATTCGGGCAGCCAGTGTTGATGCAGGATATCCTGCAGGAGATTGATCCCATCCTGGAGCCGGTCCTGGCCAAGGCCTTTATTAAGCGCGGTAATCAGACGCTGATTAAGCTGGGCGACAAAGAGGTGGATTACAACTTTGATTTCCGACTGTATCTCACCACCAAGTTGGCCAACCCGCTGTACACACCTGAGATCTCCACCAAGGTCATGATCGTCAATTTCGCGGTAAAAGAACAGGGCTTGGAGGCGCAGCTTCTGGCCACCGTTGTCAAGAACGAGCGGCCCGACCTGGACAAGCAGAAGAACGACCTGGTGAGTGCCCAGGAATGCGGTTGGTCAGGAACATCACCGGCCCTTGGGCTTCACATGGGTTTGGCAGACAGCAGGCTCCGGCACAAGCGTAAGCATGAAAAGCCAGCCTGACATCTCTCCTGTCCTTAGGATGCCGGGGTAGACTGGGTGGACGAATGAAGGATGTTGAAAATCGTACCATTATACCATAATACCGTCAAACCATGCTCCAAATCCGCTTCCTACCAAGGATATCGGATGACGCGCGACAGCACATCTTTTGCTTATGTGCCATGTCCAAACTGGCGGCTAGAAACCTTTGTCACCCTACCTCGGTCGAATTTTCCTCCCTTCAGGTGGTCAAGGTGGCTGTGGGCAAGCGCACCCAGGCGGAGCTTGAGGATACCATCCTTCATCTGCTGTCAACTGCCACGGGCTCCCTGCTGGATAACGTGACACTCATCAACACATTAGACCAGTCTAAGACTACCTGGGAGGAGGTCAACGCGTCGCTGCTGGTAAGGCGGGTAATGGAGGGCAGCAAGGCGAAGGCAGTAAGCAGAAAACAAGGATAGTGATCCGGTGGAATGACTGAGAGTGGAGGGAAGGAAGCGGCATTCAGGTTGCGGCGCAGCGCACCAGCAACGCCAAGCCATCCTTCCACCCATCCTTCCCTTCTATCCCAAATCTCCAGGTCGCCGAGGAGACTCAGAAGAAGATCGAGGCGGCAAGCCAGCAGTACCGTCCCTGCTCGGTGCGCGCGTCCGTGCTGTACTTCGTGCTGAACGACCTGTCTACCATCGACCCAATGTATCAGTTCTCGCTGGACGCCTACAACGACCTGTTCCTCATCTCGATTCGCAACTCCCCCAAGCACGACGTGCTGGCGGAGCGCATTAAGTCACTCAACGACTACCATACCTACGGCGTTTACAAGTACACCGCACGCGGCCTGTTCGAGCGGCACAAGCTGCTGCTATCCCTGCAGATGTGTGTGCGAATCCTGCAAACAGCCAACCAGGTCAACGTCGAGGAGTGGCAATTCTTCCTGCGTGGGGGCACGGTGCTGGACCGTTCGCAGCAGCCCACAAATCCCGCGCCCGAGTGGATTAGCGAGGAGGCCTGGGACAATGTCACGGAGCTAGACGCTCTGCCTAATTTCAAGGTGGGAGACGGGATGAAATAGGACATGGCAGATCATCCTGTTCACGACGGAATGGGGCGTGGCCAAAAGCATACCATTTCTGTCATCAGCATCCTCGCAGTTGACGCCCACCTTTTTCGTCACCTAGATGTCAGGATGCTGATCCGAACCGCGACTGCTAGACACACAGACACCACGGTCACAGGCAACATCTTTTTTTGTTGACATCCGCTGAACGTTCTGTGATGTTTGGTTCACTTCCCCTCATCAAATTGCTCCTTCTCCCTGCGCTTCTCTTATTGTAACCCGCTCCAGGGAATCACCTCATCATTCGAGTCTAACCTCGGGGAATGGGAGCAGTGGTACCGTCGTGGCGAGCCCGAGGCCTCAGAGCTGCCGGCGGAATGGGAGTCCAAATGCAATGAGTTGCAGCGGCTCATCCTGGTGCGCTGCCTGCGCCCTGACCGCGTCATCTTTGCCGCCACTACCTACGTGTCCAACGCGTTGGGCAGGAAGTACGTGGAACCACCCGTGCTGGACCTGGGCGAGACGCTGAAGGATTCAACGGCGCTATCCCCACTCGTCTTTGTGCTCAGCGCGGGTGTCGACCCCACAGACAATCTGCGCAAGCTGGCGGCCGAGAAGGGCATGGCCAACAAGTGAGACTAGGGTTGGCACCGGGGAAAATAGGAAACACCGAACCAGGGTGCGTTTAGTGTCAAATAAAAAGCTGTTGCAGCGTAGGTATGGTCAGAATGGGATGAGGTGCGTGAGCTTAGTCCTTGTGCATGTTATGAATGGCCCTCTGGTATGGCCACTGAGTCAGTGGAAGAGCGCATTTATAGTCCCCACCAAGGGCGAAGTGAATTCGTTATCCTCACCCTCTTACCCCTCCGTATGTCCACCTGTCCCGCCCCTTTTGCTTTCCTCACAGGTTCTTTACTGTCGCTCTGGGTCAGGGCCAGGCCCCCACTGCCGCGCGGCTGATTGAGGACGGCCTCCGCGAGGGTAACTGGGTCTTCCTAGCCAACTGCCACCTCATGACCAGCTGGCTGCCCACCTTGGACAAGATCATTGAGAGCTTCGAGACTAAGCAGCCGCATGAGAACTTCCGGTTGTGGCTGTCGTCGAACCCCTCGCCCGCCTTCCCCATCGCTATCCTGCAGCGTGGCCTCAAAATGACAACTGAGCCTCCGAAAGGGCTCCGCGCCAACCTGCTGCGCCTGTACAACAGCGTCAGCGAAGCCTCGTACACGCAGTGCAAGGCCCAAATCAAGTACCAAAAGCTGTTGTTCGCGTTGACCTACTTCCACAGTGTGCTACTGGAGCGCCGAAAGTTCCGCACGCTGGGCTTTAACATCCCGTACGACTTCAACGACACGGACTTTTCCGTGTCGGACGATTTGCTGAAGAGCTACCTGGACTCGTACGAGAACACGCCATGGGATGCGCTCAAGTACCTCATTGCGGGTGAGAGCCCTCCCCGAGCTGTGGGTCGGTTGGGGTTGTCCAAGACCGCTTTGTTGGCTTTCCGTGGTTAAGTTGATTCCATACCACATTTCCCTTTCCCTCCTTTCATGGTTTTAAAGTACCCTGCACGCCTGACTTGCTCTTGTCTTCTCCTCGTCCTCCAGAGGCTAACTACGGCGGCCGCGTGACGGATGAGCTAGATCGCCGCGTGCTGGCCTCCTACCTGAACAAGTTTTACTGCGAGGACGCGTTGTCGGTTCCTGGGTACCTACTATCACCATTGCCCACCTATTACGTACCGGAGAATGGCCCGCTGTCCAGCTTCCGAGACTACATCCTCACGTTGCCAGCCAGCGACAGGCCCGAGGCGTTCGGTCAGCACTCTAATGCAGAGATTAGCTACCTCATCGAGGACAGTAAGGTGTGTGGGTCTGTATGTATTTGCGATTTATGAGGGCCTGCATGATGGTTAGGGCGCGAAGAGCAAATGAGGGTATAGATATAGTAAGCCCGATCGGATAGGCCTGACGGGAACTAATATTCAAGGTCTGAATTTGGAGATACGTAATGATCTGGTGTGAAGGGGAGCGCGCGCGCGCGCGTGTGTGGTTCGTGCGTGAACGCACAATCTTCTCGTGTGCGTGTGAGCTATAAGCTGGTGAGTATAATCCTAAAACAATAGGGTAGTGCCTGCACCTCCACCTTAACCTCCACCTGCACCTGCATCTGTGCCTGGACCACAAGGCAACGCTGACCACGTGTCTTTGCACCTCTGCACCTTGCTTGAGTCTACCGTCTTTCTCGCTATCTCATGGCGAACGTGGTTCAAGATCTTTACTTAACCTACGCATGGCTTCCTTGTCGTGTGGCTGTGCCCTTTAACTACGCAGGTCCTGCTGGACAGCCTGCTGAGCTTGCAGCCGCGAGCAGAGGGCGGCGGCTCTGGCGGCAGCGGTGGCGCTGGCGGGCGTCGCGAGGATGTGGTGATGGCCATTGCCACCGATCTTTTGGACCAGGTGCCCCAGCCGTTCAACCTGGAGGAGGTCATGAAAGCCAAGGCGGATGACCCCTCGGCGCTTCATGTTGTGTTATTCCAGGTGGGTTCCGCGGGCAGGGACTGGGAAATCCTCTGACTGGCTCGGCTCGACAGTTCTACACATTGGCATGGCAGCCATGGGATGGAGGTGTATTGTCTGGCATCCTACTTATGAACTTGTCCACCGCACCTTGCAACTGTCGTGCAGCCTGCGCCAATCGGGATAATGCATATAGCATGTAAGCACTGGCACGCCACGCACACGCCATAGTCTGCTCCCTCCTAAGTGGCCGCGATCCGTCCTGCCGGATTACCCCACTCACGGTAACCTGTTCCTCAATCCAGTTCTAAGCTCAGGTAATCACGCCATCGCCCGTCCTGTTTATCCCCAATGCAGGAGGTGGAGCGCTACAACGCGCTGCTGGTTTCCGTGCGCCGCTCCTGCGTGGAGCTGCAGCGGGGCATCAAGGGTCTGGTGGTTATGTCCGCAGATCTGGACCTTATCTTTGATGCGCTGTACAATGCCAAGGTGCCATCCGTGTGGCTCAAGACCTACCCCAGCCTCAAGCCTCTAGGACCCTGGACACGCGACCTGTTACAGCGCATCGAACAGCTGGCGACGTGGGTCGAGGAGACCTACCCGCGGGTGTACTGGCTGTCCGGCTTCACCTACCCCACAGGTTTCCTCACAGCGGTGCTTCAAACCACGGCACGCAAATCGTCGGTGCCCATTGACACTCTGTCGTTTGAATTCAGCATCATCAACCTGGACGAGCGCGAGATCACGGCGCCACCCAAGGAGGGCGTCTACATCAAGGGGCTATACCTAGAGGGTGCGTGTTTGCAGAGCCCTGCAGACCGGCGTGGGGAGAGGGCCCAGGAATGCGCACGGTGGGGATATGGGAAATTGTTTTGCGTTGGAGAGAAGACAGAGGAAGGTCAGGTGGATGGCTCTTAAGAAAGCGCTCGCAGTCCGCCCAATTCATCAATCATTCATTGTGCACACACGCGCGAGCACACAAGCAAGCCAAGCATTCTTCAAGGCCGTCTTTCTTGCCTATCTGGTTTGTCATTTCTTTCTCGTGCATTACTCTGTTTCCTGCTTTGGCTTTGCTTCGTAATTTGCAACATGGCGACCACCAACATGTCCGCGCAGGCGCCGGCTGGGACTTCGAGAACGGCTGCCTGTGCGAGCCCAACCCCATGGAGCTCATCGTGCCGATGCCCATCCTGCTGTTCCGGCCTGTGGAGAACAAGAAGCGCACCGCTAAAGGCATCTACGTCTGCCCGCTATACTTGTACCCCGTCCGCACCGGCACGCGCGAGCGACCGTCCTTCATGATCAACGTGGATCTGCGCTCCGGAACCGCAGACCCAGACCACTGGATTATGCGTGGAACTGCGCTCCTCCTATCGCTTGCGACTTAAGCCACGTGGTTGGGAATCAGGCAATTGCAGCGATCTAGGCAATCGTTTGGCAGGATAGCAACTAAAATGAAAGAGCGAAAGGAGTGGCAATGCGGTGGCTTCCGGGCACGACTGCTGCCTAAGGGCACTGATGCCATAGCTGTTTGCATCGCCGCTATATTGGCTATTAGAGAAAGGGTCATAGAACGTGATGGTGTTAAGGTGATCTGAAGTCAGGGTTGAAGGCGCGCGACCGATCAGCCTGGTTGCTGCTGATTACGGTCGCAGCTTGCGTGCGAACTGGAGGCATGACTAGACGGTTTCCCGCAGCGGCATGTTGCTGTGATCAATAATATCTGCAGCGCATATTCATAAGAAAAATTGTATGGGGAAGGGCGTTGCGGTGCGACTGCCTGGGTGCGAGACAGCGGGTATACAGAGTCGTGGATGCCGTGTGTACCCCAAACCAGTTGAACAACGGGACATTGAAGAATTTGGCGGAGCATGTGCTCGCGTGGACGGTCTGTCCAACTGACAGAGTTCCCGCTATGTCACACGTAGTCCTTTACGGATCTCTTGAGAGCGCTCTAGAGATCTCTTGGTGTGCCAGGGAGTGCGCGTGCGAATGCATGCTCAGCTCCCCTGTGGATGGCACCATGTACTGCGTGCGTACGGCGTGGAGATGAAGATCTTCAATGGTAAAATGGCGAACAAGGACAGGTTGAACACTGACGATTCTGTACTGCTCACAAATTGTGGCGCTGGTAACGTGGCAAGCAGGGCAAGAAAGGTTGCCAGCTGGCACCCCGCTGGTACCGGCACTGCCAGCTATGACCTCAGCAAGCGAGTGCATTGTGAATGGTAATGACGATGCGCCAGCTGCTTTCCACCTGGCCGCCTGTTGCTTACCATGTCCAAGCATGTCGAATGTCTGTTAACTTCCTGCAATAGGGTGAATTTTGTGTCGAACCACTAAGTCATGTGCAAATAGTGACCTTTACATTTGCCATCATCCGATTGTCGCGGGCTGTTTGGGCGGTCACATCTTGGGAGTCCTGTTCACCCCTCCCCTGGTAACACCTGGCTTGTTGGCGCCTGTGTTCATGCAACATGTGTAGAATCCATGGTGTTATTAGCCCCATTCTCGCAGCACTGACATCAGAAGAACTCGTTTACAATCGAACATCATTTCCCATCGAGTGTCCGTCCTGCAACCACATGCCCGCTTCAAGAGAACGCCATTAGCCACATGCACCTGCGAGACCACCGCGTAATTTAGAGGCCCTCCGACTCGGCCAAGGCAGCTACAGCCTGATAACACGGCAGCACGTTAAAATCTTTGCCTCCAGGCAGCTAAGATGCATATAACCTTGCACAGCGAGATACGAAGGCACTAAAGTAAAAGAAATAGTAGCACCTCAGGGCAACTACAGACGACTCGGTTGTGCATTCTTTATCGCCCGCAGGACATGCATAAACAGTGACCATACACGCATGGAACAGCATCAATTCCAATAGAATACAAGCATATACCTTCTGCAGCGCCTTCTAACCTCTAAACACGGAGCAACTTCCTCCAGTCAACAAGCACCGCTATTTCCCTGAGCGAGTCACACGTCATGGCTAAGGCCTTCGAACCCTGATCCGCGGACTGCTGTACCCAGTCACTCATTCCTGCTTCGTACTGCCCCTTGCTCCAGGTCAGCTCCCTCCCCTACCCCCTCGCCCTCACCGCGATGTCCTTCCGGCCTTACACCGCGGGGCCGCAGCTGCTGGGTCAGGGCGTGACCTGCCTGAGCCCCCGCCTGCATACCCGCCTTCACCGTGTGCTTAGCACCGCTAAATAATGCTGCCGCCGCGCCCGACACGCCTCCACCTCCGCCTCCACCTCCGCCTCCGCCTCCGCCACCATTACCTATCTCAAACGCCTCATCAGTACCCGCCGGCGCCAGCGCTAACGGTTGCTGAGCTACGGGCTGCGGCTCGTCAGGATCACTGCGGTAGCCTCTCCGGTTGCGATGCTCTGGCTTTGGTGAGCCACCACCACCGTTGGTGCTGCCACCGCCACTGGCCGTTTCTGACCCACGCGACAACGTGAGGAGCGGCTGGACCGCCTGTGCCAGCCCCTCAGCGGCCAGCACCACGGGGATGTCACCGATGCCACCGCCACCTGCAGTGGTGGTACTTGCCCCATTGGAGCCTCCCCCCTCCGCACGCAAGCACAGGTATGGTTTGGGATAAACGACGGGAACCGTTAAACCGACATTGTAATAAAGAAACAGAATATCACAAAACAAAACAAGGTAGATACCAGCGAGGCGCAGCATGCACGGCAGCAGCAGTCGGGACTCGAACGAGTTTGTTGTTATGATTCCATTCATGCGTGTCAATACGAATTGAGTCGTCCGGTGGTTGGTTGACAACATGGCATCGTCGTGGATACCACGGATGAGGCAACTCCATATTACATAATCAAGCCTCATCAAGACTGGTTTGCAAAGCGCGAGAGACACATTAGCTTCTACCTTTATTGTGCATCGTCTGATCAAAAGGTCATCATTTAAGGTCAGCATACTGGAAGGCAGCGCTATAAGGCAAGTAGCGGACAGGCTGATTTCCTCACCGGCTCGCGATTACCCAACAGCCGCCGGACCGCCGCGTGGCGCAGTGGCGCCATCACCCACAGCGTGGGCTTCCACAGCCACCAAGTACGCCGCGCCGCCTTTGCCCCGACACGTGACGCGCGCACAGCGCCATGTGCTACCGCAGGAGCCGCGGTGGATACCTGATGGGCGGCTGCGCGGGCGGTCTGCGCCACCACCTGGAAGTCATCCAGGTACGGCCGCGGATCTTGAAGCTGTGTGTGAAGCCGGAGGGTAGGGAAAAGGGAAAAGGCCGCTGCGATGAATGAATTCATGGAAGTATGGATGCCGGCATAACGAGCAAAGACCATGGACATATTGAAGCTGGCTTCTCTCAGTGAATGTGCGCATTTCGTCATGGAGATCGATCGGGGAGCCGGTCATTGCGCGGCAAAGCAAGGCGAAGCAAGACACAAAAGTACGGAGCGCCATTTGACGCGGGCACCGCGATGGAAACGGCAGCAGCAAGGGCCGCGTACGCATGGACCCATGGGCCATTACCACGTTTGTGCGTCAAGGAAACGGACGCGAACGGCCCGAATGCGATACATCATACGACAAGTTCCAGTATAAAAGTTTGAAGCTGCTGTCTACATGGCTTAAAGCGACTGCCTGCTCTCGTTCCGAACTGGCGCGCAATGGGCAGCGGTCTGATTTCGCACGCACCATCGTTCCGCAGGCGCAAGCACAGGCGCAGGGACCAAGAAAGCAGCCGCTAACCGAGATCGGCATGTCGGCGCGGCTCAATCACCTTCACGGAATATCGTCCCAATAGGGCTTACAACATCGCTTTGGCGTGCTATCCAATATTGCAGCGGGCAAGGAATCTTATAGAAGCTGAAACTATATATTTGTTAATAAAAGTAAGTATGTTATAACATCAGAAGCATAAACGAATCATACGAAATGCAAAGTTCCTCTCCCGCATTATGCAAATTGGTTTGCGTCACAATGCCGTATTTCGGAGTGCTCTTTATCTTGTGGCCTGAGCTTTTCCGCGTTCCATGGTTTGCTACAGCAAAGTCGTTGCCGAGGGACCCCCAAACGCGATGTGCGTAGGCTTGTGCCTGTGCTTGAGCGTCCTGTGCAGCGTCAGGCAGCGGTTCTCAAATACAGGAAGTGCACACAGGACTCTCCTAGGGCCCCCGGGTACGCGGCCTTGCTGCGGCGAATAGGTAACCGGCGATGGCTCCAACGGGCCTTCAATATCTGATCGTCACGGATCGCCACGGATCGTCACGGCACGTCCAATAGGACGCAAGCCGCGACTCGTGGTGCAGCCATTGCACCAATCAAATATGGCGCAAGTCCATGCATATTTAAGCAGGTGGTTCCTCGCATTATGTGCTTGAGAATGACCTTGTAGAGAATGGGGGCGATGTACAGAGGCCGTACCGCCTGACATCGAAGCAGATTGGGGGGCGGAAGATCTATCCTGTCCGTTCGTTCCCACCTTTTTCGCACGGCTTTTAGCGGAACTACCTGAATGGACATCCGCCCGACCGCCCGCCACGTTGGGAAAACGTCAATTATTGCAAAGCTTGAATGGAAATGAGACAAAGTACCGTGCCTGAGTCCAGCGTGGTCAGATCGATGCATTCGTGCTCCGAGTCGGGTGTGCGCAGCAATGCAACGCTTTTAACAGCACTTATTAGAGTTCGTGACATTCGATGGTAGTTCGTGGTCAAGATCAAGCGGCTTAAGAAAGTCGGGCACTTGGTCTTTGCCGCTTCGGACTGCTGGTCCAGCTCGCTGTCACACACGATCACACTTCTGGGTAGTTCATGAAAGCGGTGGTGAAGCACTAGATGAATGATCTTCTTACAGAAGTCGAAGTATATTTAACTAAGATATTAAGTTACGGATATGCGATTCCTGATGTGCACCTAGAACATGTTAAATCCACCAAAGCGAAGCTATCGTGTGCGAGGCAATAACAACTCAAGATATACTACAATCTCAGTTTATGTTTCGTCATCACGGGTCACGTAGGGCTTTGGAAGCCGCTTCTGTTAGCAACGTTGTTAATGGGTACTGTGGGTAGCTACCCTCCGATTGCTACAATTTAAATTCCAGCACGTCAAAGCCATTCGTTGTATAACATAATGGGGCTGCTGCATGCAAACGTTTACTAGCTAGTCGTACTATGTTCCACGTGCTTGTTCTATAGAAGACGTTGTCCACATACTCCGACTAGCGATTTGATGGCGTTCTCCGATAAACGGAGAAACATTTCCTTCCCGTAGCGATGTCGGCTTTTTCGCTGGTAATTTCTTTTCTGGTCCTTTCTGGCAAACTAGCAGATGGCATGTAGCATCCCAAGGTTTAACGCTGAATAAAAATATCAACACAATGAGTAAACGTCGGGCAATCTCAGGCTTTATGTCGGTCCTTTTGCATATCAGTGTCAATCAGTCCAGCAGCCTCGTTGAAGGTAAAAATGTCTTGGATTTGCATGTATCCAAAATAGGAAGACAACCAGCCTGAGACCGTTGGGAGATCAGCGCCCAGGCGATCTGTACGACGTCATAAGAATTTCTGGAACCGAATTCCATGCGGCACAAGATGGCCAATTGGTGAGCTCTCCTACATTCCAGGATCTAGCATTGCACTGATTAAATAAAGTTGTTCCCAAAGGGTGCGGAGTTCTTTGATTCCTAACATACTCCGTTACACTTTGCTGGGCACTACTATTTCCGCTCCAGAAAAGTTCGTAGATGAAGTAGTGAAATGTGACCCGCTGATTATTAAAGCCCTATAAATGTGCTGCTAAAAGTGTTTGATGACTGATTGTGAATTAGATGCATCTTTCAACCCTCTTAAATTTTAGGTATTATATTGAGTCTATATAACACCATAAGATGTTGTATATTATACTCTCCTAGGGTGACCAATACTACATGCATGCAGCTGGCTGCATCATCGGCGCCCGCTTCGCAGTGCCTGGCTATAAAATCAAACGCCGTAGTTATTAAGTAAATCTATAATTATAATGTTTGAGTTTATTGAATACTGGTTCTTGTTTGCAAGGTATTAAGGTTACACAACTGTAACAGCGTACCGAAGCGAAGTATTACCAAATGTTCAACATCAGGTGTAAAACCAGTTGACGGAAACCTTATTTTCCATTTCCCTTACCCATAAGTGAATTAGCGACAATATTATGGTAATGACGGATCTATTGAACAGTCCGTATAGTAAGCACCAGCCCCTGTTGCGACTTAACATGAACATGATCGGTTTGCTCCTTTTCATGCCTTGGTCTACTATATTTTCTTATGCAATTGAACATTCGAAAGATGCCGGTAAGTTGGTGACCATTTTCGCTTAGCTGGCTCTGGAGCTGTCCGTGTCAAGCGGGCAAGTTACCATGACGAAATGACCTGATGTGGATCGGCTCATGGTCTCAATGTGCTGCCAAGTAGGCATGGGCCACGGACTGTCTGGGCAGCTCAACCTCGGAAGGGATCTGCGAAGTGCTCGGGGCACTGACGTGCAACACCGGAGGCCAGCAGCCCCTTCGTCACCCACCCCAGGGATCCATCTTTCCTTCCCATATCTCTGTCTCCCAACATCACCCTGCTTCTCCTCCTCACACCCTTCTTTGAAGGACAGAATACGACGCTTAGGACAGGTGTCGTACACCGAACCTCCCTCACCTCCTCCTCCGGCACCACCACCACCGTCGCCCCCGCCACCCTCACCCTTGCCGCCGTCGCCCCCACCACCCTCACCCTTCCCGCCGTCGCCCCCTCCACCGTCACCTAACCCCCCTGCCAATTTCTGGGCTCCTGACCCTCCATCCGAGCCATTGCCACCTACCCCGTACCAGCCTCCGCCACGGAGATCTCGAATGTCGCCACCTCCACCACCATCTCCGCGCAAGCGTGGTCCTACCGGACGGAACCCACCGCCATCACCAAGCTATACGACGGCGCCGCAGCCGCCGTCGCCCATAACTCCTTCCTTGCCACTCCCAACACCATCCCCTCCACCACCTTCTCCGCCGCCGCCGTCTTCACCACCGCCATTTCCACCACCGCCATTCCCACCACCGCCATCTTCCCCGTCACCTCCACCACGACCATCTCCGCCAGCACCATCTCCTCCACCGCCACCATCTCCACCACCGCCATCTCCTCCACCACCACCATCTCCACCACCGCCATCTCCTCCACCGCCACCATCTCCACCACCGCCATCCCCTCCACCGCCACCATCTCCACCACCGCCATCTTCCCCGCCACGTTCCCCACCACCGTCCCCACCGCCGCCATCTCCTCCACCGCCGCTATCTCCACCACCGCCATCTCCACCATTCCGGTTCATGCGTCCGCGTTTGTCTCCGCCACCTCCATTTCCGCCTCCTCTACCGCCGTCTCCTCCACCGCCATCTCCACCGCCGCCATCTCCTCCACCGCCATCACCGCCCCCGCCATCTCCTCCACCGCCATCTCCGCCCCCGCCATCTCCGCCGCCGCCATCTCCTCCACCGCCATCCCCGCCGCCACCATCTCCCCCACTGCCTCGTCTACGGCCTTTCGCGCTGCTGCGTCGTCCACCGCCACCTCCTCCACCACCTTCTCCACCGCCGTCCCTGCCGCCACCTTCGCTTTCCCCGCAGCCACCTCCGGCTTTACCCCCGCCACCTCCACCTTCGCCGCCGCCACCTCCGCGTTCGCCACCGCCATCTCCGCTTTCCCCGCCGCCACCTCCTCCTTCGCCGCCGCCACCTCCTCATTCGCCGCCGCCACCACCGCCTTCGCCGCCGCCACCTCCACCTTCGCCGCCGCCACCTCCGCCTTCGCCGCCGCCACCTCCGCCTTCCCCGCCGCCACCTTCACCATTTCCATCGCCACCACCACCATCTCCACCGCCGCCTCTCTCTTCTCCGCCGCCGCCACCTCCTACTCTTCCCCCAGGTTTTCCATCGCCACCGCCGCCTCGCCCCAGTCACCCTCCGGAGCCTGCTTTTACCAATACGCAGCCTCAGGTTCCTCTTACAGGTGAGGTGAGGTTTGCCCCGCACCAAAGCTATTGAGCCGTACCCGCTGCGGTGAGGAAGGGTACGTGGTGCTGGCATACACAGGGCAACGCTATCCCATCAAAATGAAAATGGTTAGGTTTTCTTGCGGTATCGTGGCGCAATGCTGTGCTTGCCCCTGAACCCGCCAGTCACCTCATAGAGAGAGGCGTATTCATATTAAGCCAGTCTCCAAATATCCTATTTGTTAGGTACCCAATGAAGGCTACGTCGCCACACCGCATCATGACGCGCTGAACGGGCAAGCCATAACGGCACGTCTTCCTAATCCTTCCACTTCCTAACCTGCCACTCATAGTTCCTGCGAACCCGACCCGATTTGGATTGCTATTTTTGTTGGAAGCCCACTTCATGGCATTTTCGTTCTGTCAGGCGGCAAGTGCAACGACCCATCGGACATCTTGGCCCGCCATAATACCTACCGAGCACAGCACCGAGTGGGGCCAGTCGTGTGGAACCAGGACCTTGCTCGTTCAGCGCAGAGCTGGGCGGACTACCTTGCGTCCAGAAGCTGCGCCAGCCAGCACGACTTCAGCGGCTACTTTGGAGAAAACATATACGTGGAGGCCCTGTACCCGCCACCCGACGGTTCCTGCGCCATGGCGGTTGACAGTTGGTACAGTGAGCGGGAAAACTTCAACTTCGACACGACCCAGCTGTACACAGACAACGCAGAAAGCGGTGCTTTTCACTTTACTCAGATTGTGAGTTGCCTGCTGCCAAATGGTTGCAACGCGCAACGCTTGACAATGGATCTGAAGTCATAACGGATGAGACCTGTGCAAGCTTACGGACTTCAGTCGGGTAGATAAGGTAGAAGCGGCAGAAGCGCTGCTCCAGTGCGCCGGGTTGCCACCGGTTGCACTTATCACGTCGTGCGTCCGTCGCTTCGTCCTCGCAGTCGGGAGGGAGGGCCCGTCCTAAATACCGTTCCCACCAGCAACCAGCGCCTAGCTAACCTCTGACTGGGTGCACACAGTTTGTCCCGGTTTGGGTTTGGGATTGAACAAGGCGCATCTTTATATATACTCCCGATCTCCTCCATTTCCATTCTCGGTCTCTTTTGTCACCATCTCTGGGTGCCCTCCCATCCCAAATCCCCAAACACGCACCCGCCGTCTCTGTGCCAAGTCAGATTTGGAAGGGCACATACGCCGTGGGCTGCGGTATGGGGACGGCAGCCGTAGAAGTGGACTTCGGCCGGTACACGGGCATGGGCGGCTGTAAGGCGGTGGTGTGCAGATATCTAGCAGCGGGCAACATCGTCAACGACAACATCTTCCGGGGCAACGGTAGGTGGGTTGCATCAATAGCCAGAAGATGACGCCCCTGTAGCATCTGTAGCAGAAGTAGCATCTGTGTGTGTCTTCCTCTGCGGCTCGCTGCAGCGTGGCTCTCTCCTTACTCTTCTGGGATTATGGCAGCTGGTGTCGAGGAATACAGTCTTGCCGAAAAAGATATTTTTTAAACGTAGAGGATAATTGAGGATTGCGAACCTGCCATGCGACGCCCTGACATATGGCACATCGACACATGTGTATACGTGTTGTTTATGTATTGTGTGGACATTGTTATCAACCGCAGTCTTCGATGTCTACATGCCGCCGTCACCGCCGTCACTACCGCCGTCATCACCGCCATCGCCGTCACCATCGCCACCGCCGTCACCACCACCGCCACGGCGACCTCAGCCATCGCGACGAGGCCAACCGCTGAAGCCGCTGCATTAAACCTGTCGCGGACGGGCTGTCCCCCGGAGTATGTCACGCAGGCTTCGGGCAGCGTTTTGATAATCCAGGTTTCCATGGAATATCGCTGCGCTCTCACGAATTCATTGAATCCAACTTTGGAAATATTAATCGGTACATGGACGAACCAAACGCCATGGTCCACTTGACTCGAAAGGCGTGCAGTTCGAAATGGAGTTGCCATCTGTGACTCGGGTGTCGTACACATCTAGAGTGCATGATATACAGGTTTTTGGTCGTTCGGATCTTCCCTACTCGGATAGCCACCAATTACTGATAGGCCGCAGAAGGCACTTGGGAATGCATATTCACTTGACAACACGGACTTAAATTGCTGAGCAACTCGAAACGACAGCAGGTTGACCGGTGAGGTACTGTCCTAGCTGACGTCTCTTTCCTCATAGGAAGGGAAAGCTATTCTCAGAGATGATACATGCATCGCCGCGGTTTACTGTAGATGGAGCGAAGAATGATCTATTTGAATGTATATGCGGGCAGGTTGCTGTGTAGCTAGCGTTGGCAAGCGAGGGCACACGCAGTGGCCTGCCACGCGGTGGAAAGCTGAAAAGGGTTGTAGGCAGATGTTGAGATGGCTGTTGCAAGCCCAGCAGGATGGACGGATGCGCTTCATGAAAAAACGTTCGTTACCTGTCGACGAAACAGGTTTCGCGGGTAGGAACAGGGGTCGTGACCCCTGGATAGGAGACTAGGTGGGGCCGAGGCAACGGATTTGACGGCGCAATTTTGTCACACCACGAAAAGTCGAAAGCGCTGACTGATTTGGTTGAGCACCCGTTCATACGTCAGGGCTGCATTCACGTTTGGACTTCAGCACGGGCACTGCACGCCAACACGACATATGCCTGACCCTGTCTCCTGTAAACTAGCGCCAATCCCTGCGCACTCTGGCAGCGTGACGCTGTCTGATCATCCAGCTCATGAGGTTTTATGCTCCTCTGCACGAAAACCCCGCTTTCCGCGACCTAGTTGGCCTCTAGCAAGGTCGGGCAGATGCTCGGTATTATGCAAAAGATTTGCAAGAGGAGGCCGTTACACTCTGCTGCATTAGAGGGGTCCCGCGTTGGTGTCCAGGAAACTTCAGGTCCTTATTTTAAAAACCTTAAAAGACCACAAATAGCATTCCTGTTCGTATGGAAATCTTTGCCATGTGTTATACTTCGTCAGCACCGAAGGAGAGAAATGTGGAGAGGTTGAGGCACGGCCTTGGCCGTGTATGCTGAAGTCAACCAACGTCATAATCGAAATATTACGAATGATTTCAGGCTTCCATAATAGCTTTGCATGTCTCGTACAATCGTATTTGCAAGTTGCTGCATGACACGGGAAATAAGCCTTACGTACCCTCGATACCAACAGCCCACATTAACAGCATGCCTACAACCACTTGTATGTGGTGCTATTATTATTGCAAGCGAACGATTTCTTGGATTGCGGGTGTTTATGTTATCTTCTAGATCGGAAACGTTTTGCGCCGCTTCTTAGCTGTCGTTGGACAAACATCAAAACCATTTGAAATATTGTCACCCCCACGCACGTGAAATATTGTATTCCTCATGAACGTTTGGATAACTATATGGAAATGCCTGACTTATCTCCAGCTTCATCATGGCTGGTAACAGTACTGACCCTGACGATTGCAATCACCATTGAGGCGAGCCAGAGTAAGTCGCCGCTGCTAAGTACTTACTTTAGCTGTAAGCTCGTAAGAAAGTAGGTCCATAACATTCAAATGGTTGCCATAGTATCATTTGCTACGCCAAGCTAGGAATGGCCGCAGCGGTGAACACTGCTTAGCAAATAATAAGCAATATACTTTTCCATCTTTACAGGAATATCCTTTAATGACGACCGATTTCCAATCCAGAGAGTCAGGGCACTGCTGGTAGTCACCGTACCTACGCGAACCAGTACTGTCGACATAGTCTCCTCTCCCGCTCCCTCCTATCCAGGCGACCCCTTTAATGCCCTACAGCCATTCAAACCGGAGTCGCCTCCCCAAAAGCTACCTTCTCTGCTGCCGCTAGCGACTCCGCAGCCCCATACCGCTCCACCTACTGCCACCCTCCCTATTCCGCCAACACCGCTCAGACGTCTGCCCCCCGCGCTCCACCGGTCTCCTTCTCCAAGGCGACCGCCTCAGTTGCCCCCTTCACCAAGACCGCCGCCCTATCCGCGCAAACCTCCCCAACCAAGACTGCCACCGCGTTCCAGGCCTTCCCTTTTGCCAGGGCTACTGGCGCCACTTCCGTCGACCCAGCCGTTCCCGTCATCATGGGTACCGCCATCATATCCAACACCACCCAGCCCACACCCATCATATCCACTACCTCCCAGCCCACCACCACCCAGCCCACTAACACCCAGCCCAGCGACACCCAGCGCAGCAACACCCAGCCCAGCGACACCCAGCCCGATACCACCCAGCCCAGCAACACCCAGCCCACTTACACCCAGCCCACTTACACCCAGCCCACTTACACCCAGCCCAATAACACCCAGCCCAGCGACACCCAGCCCAATACCACCCAGCCCAATACCACCCAGCCCAATAACACCCAGCCCAATAACACCCAGCCCAATAACACCCAGCCCAGCAACACCCAGCCCAATAACACCCAGCCCAATTCCACCCAGCCCAATAACACCCAGCCGAATACCACCCAGCCCAATAACACCCAGCCCAATAACACCCAGCCCAATAACACCCAGCCCAATAACACCCAGCCCAATAACACCCAGCCCAGCAACACCCAGCCGAATACCACCCAGCCGAATACCACCCAGCCCAGCAACACCCAGCCCAGCACCGCCAGTGCCGTCTCCCAGCCTGCCCCCGGGAGCACCTCCACGGTCTCCGGAACCCAGCCGCGTACGGCCGGGCTTGCCAAAGCCACTGCCGCCCAGCCCTATCCCTATACCGTCCTCACCACCATCGCCCCGTCGCCGTCCTCCACCCAGGCCGCCGCTGCTGTCAAGACCCCGACCACCGCCACGATCAGCACCGCTTCCACCACCCCACCCTCCCCCGCCCTCTCCACTGGTACCCTATCTTAGCCCTCCGCCACCGCCGCCGCCGCCACCATCACAACCTTTGCATCCCAGACCTCCGCCACCGCCACCGCCGCCGCCGCCTCCATCACCACCCCTGCATCCCAGACCTCCGCCGCCGCCACCGCCGCCGCCGCCTCCATCACCACCCCTGCATCCCAGACCTCCGCCGCCGCCACCGCCGCCGCCGCCTCCATCACCACCCCTGCATCCCAGACCTCCGCCACCCCCACCGCCGCCGCCGCCTCCATCACCACCCCTGCATCCCAGACCTCCGCCACCGCCGCCGCCGCCGCCGCCTCCATCACCACCCCTGCATCCCAGACCTCCGCCACCGCCACCGCCGCCGCCGCCTCCATCACCACCCCTGCATCCCAGACCTCCGCCGCCGCCACCGCCGCCGCCGCCTCCATCACCACCCCTGCATCCCAGACCTCCGCCGCCGCCACCGCCGCCGCCGCCTCCATCACCACCCCTGCATCCCAGACCTCCGCCACCCCCACCGCCGCCGCCGCCTCCATCACCACCCCTGCATCCCAGACCTCCGCCACCGCCGCCGCCGCCGCCGCCTCCATCACCACCCCTGCATCCCAGACCTCCGCCACCGCCACTACCAACGCCCTTGCATCATCAGCCGCCACCACAGCCATCCCCTTCGCCTCCCCATGTGCCACCATCACCACTTCCCAAACCAACCCTACCACGAACCCCCCCATCGCCGCCCCTAGGTCGGCCCCCACGGAAACCCGCGCCACCACGCCAGCGATCTTCACCACCGCCCCGCCCTAAGCCGCCCTTACCGCTTCCTAGCCCGTTGCCACCACTATCACCACCTTCACCAACACCGCCTTCGCCAGTACCGCCAGCACCAGCACCGCCTTCACCAGCACCGCCTTCACCAACACCGCCTTCGCCAGCACCGCCTTCACCAACACCGCCTTCACCATCACCGCCTTCGCCAACACCCCCTTCACCAGCACCGCCTTCACCAGCACCGCCTTCACCAGCACCGCCTTCGCCAACACCGCCTTCGCCAGCACCGCCTTCACCAACACCGCCTTCGCCAACACCGCCTTCGCCAGCACCGCCTTCACCAACACCGCCTTCACCAGCACCGTCTTCACCAGCACCGCCTTCGCCAACACCGCCTTCACCAGCACCGCCTTCGCCAACACCGCCTTCACCGAGACCACCTTCGCCAACACCGCATTCACCAGCACCGCCTTCGCCGAGACCGCCTTCGCCAACACCGCCTTCACCAGCACCGCCTTCGCCGAGACCGCCAGCACCATCACCGCCTTCGCCAACACCGCCTTCACCAGCACCGCATTCACCAACACCGCATTCACCAGCACCGCCTTCGCCAACACCGCCTTCGCCAGCACCGCCTTCACCAACACCGCCTTCGCCAACACCGCCTTCGCCAACACCGCCTTCACCAGCACCGCCTTCACCAGCACCGTCTTCACCAGCACCGCCTTCGCCAACACCCCCTTCACCAGCACCGCCTTCACCAGCACCGCCTTCGCCAACACCGCCTTCGCCAACACCGCCTTCGCCAGCACCGCCTTCGCCAACACCGCCTTCGCCGAGACCACCTTCGCCAACACCACCTTCACCATCACCGCCTTCGCCGAGACCGCCTTCGCCAACACCGCCATCGCCAACACCGCCTTCGCCAATACCGCCTTCGCCAACACCGCCAGCACCATCACCGCCTTCGCTGAGACCGCCAGCACCATCACCGCCTTCGCCAACACCGCCTTCGCCAACACCGCCATCGCTGAGACCGCCAGCACCATCACCGCCTTCGCCAACACCGCCTTCGCCAACACCGCCTTCGCCAACACCGCCTTCGCCAACACCGCCAGCACCATCACCGCCAGCACCATCACAGCCTTCGTCAACACCGCCTTCACCATCACCGCCTTCACCAAAACCGCCTTCGCCAACACCGCCTTCACCATCACCGCCTTCGCCGAGACCGCCAGCACCATCACCGCCTTCGCCAACACCGCCAGCACCATCACCGCCTTCACCGAGACCGCCAGCACCATCACCGCCTTCGCCGAGACCGCCAGCACCATCACCGCCTTCGCCGAGACCGCCAGCACCATCACCGCCTTCGCCAATACCGCCTTCGCCAACACCGCCAGCATCAAAACCGCCTTCGCCAACACCGCCTTCACCAAAACCGCCTTCGCCAACACCGCCTTCGCCAGCACCGCCAGCACCAAAACCGCCTTCACCAACACCGCCTTCGCCAACACCACCAGCAACAAAACCGCCGGCACCAATGCCGCCAGCGCTGCAGCGCTCACCTAAACCGGCAGCACCGTTACGATCACGGCCTCCGACGCCCTCACCGCCAGCACCGATGCCTAGTCCGCGCCTACCGCGTCCACCACCCATGCCACCACCCATGCCACAGGTCATTACTTCCAGATGGCCCTCTCCACCGCCGCTATCGCCACAGCCGTTCAGTCCTGATACAGCAGATAGCAACGAATACGGTAAGAGCCGTATGCATGTTTGTATCGTCATTTCCATCCTAGATTGTTTGCAGCGGATTGAGCTACCCCATTACTGTAATGAGCTGGTTATAGTAGTGACGCATTTGCCGTTGCGGACCTAGGAATCTTTTCTGGATATAATAAGGTTCTGTGTAGAAGAGGCATGCATAGGGAGCGAGTAGAGGGATGAACAGGCGCCCCGTCCTTGCCGCATGAGCGCTTCATCATTTGGTCGGTGCTGGCCGAGTCACAAGGGATGCAGCGACGCAGAAACTCAGCAACCAATGCTTGCGCATTTAATCGACATGCCCGAGGGGATATACTTGGTACTTACCCGCCCTCCAGATCACCACACACAAACATACCTATAGAGCTTAACGCTGTGTCACGAATCCATGCCATATGTTCCCCTGTAATGCAGTCGGAGGGTGCAGTGATCCACGGGCTGTCGTGGCGCTCAGTAACGCCTACCGCGCCGAGCACGGGGCGCCCTCGCTTGTTTGGGACAACGACCTGGCCCGTGATTCTCAGGCGTGGGCATCAAAGCTGGCCAACAACGGCTGCGCTAGGGACCACGACTACAGCGTGCAAGTCGGTGAGAACATCTTGTCGCTGACTGCAGTTCCGAAGCCAAATAACGCGTGTATCCCGGGAGTGGAGGGCTGGTACAGCGAAATCTCGTCGTACAACTTCAGCACCAGCAAACCCTTCACGGACAACTATAAGAATGGTGTGGGTCACTTCACCCAATTGGTGAGTTGCTGGGGGTATATTTATGTGCATGTGTGTATGTGTATTGGGCTATTCAGTTGGGGCTTCTGATAAAAAGGTTTTTTTGACTGAAATGGTAACGCGGATCGGGTAGATGGGCAACACTTCCTGGATAAACATCTCCTCCAGAAGGGTCGGGGAGGGAGGGGGGCCCTGTGCCTGAAACAGAGGACCCGATCAAACTTGAAGCTTGAACGTACGAAGAGGGATAGTATCAGATCTGTTGCGAGGATTGTGTAGCGCTATTTGCGTAGAAAAATATCCATCAATGGCACACCAGCTACCTGTACCATGTACCATGTACAGCGCAGTATACGCACGGTGTTAGGGTTTGTGTGCGTAGTCGCCTGTTAGGCAATTTACACAAATGTGTTCGGCCCGTGTAATGGCCTTTGCGTGTGCAGGTTTGGAAGGCCAGTAGCAGAGTGGGCTGCGGCACAGTAGTGGTTGACCTCCCCTTCGAATTTCCCTGGGGTACCAGGTATTGGGGCGGCTGCAAGGTGGTGGTGTGCAGATACTTGCGACCGGGCAACGTCGCCAATGACGACATCTACCTGGCCAATGGTGCGAAGGGTTAGAGAGGGCGGGAAGTCCAGGGGAGCCACAAATTGCGTACACATCTCCGGTATGTACCTCCTATGTGTTTAAGAGTCACTGACCACATCACTTACACTATACGCCACCATCACCATCATGATAAGTCCGTCTAGGTGTGCCCCTGCCTGAGGAAAAATAAACCGTTTGTTTCTGCATCCTGTGTCTGAGGTGAGGTCCGTGAGGTCCTTAATTGGCAGCCCGCCACAATCTATCTGTCTGTCTGCCCGTTACTGCCGCAGTGCTACCTCCATTGCACCCGGGTTCATTGCTGCCGCAGTGGACCTAGTCACCAGGTTCTACGCAAAGAACGTTTTGGGAGTATATGCGCGTGCCAATGAAGAACTCCTGTCACAGTTTTGCAGCGTCGTATGCGCTGTATCTTATAGGCAGGCATATTTAGCATTTTATCTAGGCAGTAGGCAGGGACAGGTAGATACGGACAGGCTTGGATAGTTAGCGGATAGGTGGGTAGGATAGATTTATTAAGGGCCAATGCCAGGCCAGGAAGTTAGTTGGATGGTTCGGCGGGGCTAAATGAAGAAGCAGATGCAGCATCAGGTCTTACTGCATCACAATCACGAGGCAGGAGGCGTAAACCCTTCAGGCGCGTGCGCGCGTTATCGTGACCATTCGCTTCTGCGCGCCAGGGTTTCCGTGGCATATGAGCGCTTTGGTGGCATTGACAAAGAAAGCGCGTGTGGATCGGTCCCGGGACTCACTCGGATGGCTCGCCATTATTGCTGTTGCGGGTGCTGGGTAAACAGAAGAACAAGAGCGAGAGGTGGTGAGGCTCCTTTATGAATCCACACCGTGGCCCTAAGCTCTAATATCCTAAATATGGATGGCGTGTATGCATCTTAAAGTCGTCAGGAATGAAGCTGCTCTTGTGGTTTTAGTCTTTTTGAAGCTCGACTTCACGACACTGTAGGACGCACGTAATACCTTAGCCTGTTATCGTCATACTCCGGGTAGGGCCCCAGCGGGTGCTCGTGAAAATCTTCACTGATGCCATTTACTCATGCTGGTGGCCGTTTCTGGTTGCCAAGTTGATTGTCGTTGCTGTTGCAGATGGTGAAGATTCATGTGGCGGGTTGAACGTTCAAACATGGCTATGCGCTGGTTGGAATGGTGCATTCGAAACTCTGATAGGACCAACCCGTGGGAACGCGCATGAACGGCTATAATTAACTAATTTGATTTGGAGGCTGTGCGAAGGGGAGGATGGGGGCTGTGAACGAGTGAGCTTGGGTTGCGTTTACTGCGTTGGTCTGATGTGTTGACGCAGTCGACGCAGGTAGGTGTGCATCCCGCGGCACCGGCAGTACATGAACGTGCAAAGAGGACGTACATTGTCCGGCCTTTTCCCATGACCTGCAAGACCCGCAACGCAAGGATTCACCATCCGTGTGGGAAATGGGGTCGAACTCGATTTTGCAGCCTGGTTTTATGCGTTATAAGTTCTTGGTACATTTTACCTTTGTTTGCACCTTTCAGCTACCTTTTAGCATACCATTACGAGGCCGATGTGCAGTTTGATTGGGTGTTGGACATACACTAATAGAAATATACATTTATATACATATATATGTGTATTCCCCTCTCCTCACAATACCTCCCGCTGTGGTTCAAGTTCTCATCTAATCTTGGGGTCGACAGACCCGCGGGCATGGCCCTGAGGTACAGCAGTGTGGTCGTCTATGCATCACATACAATTCCGCACAGCCGTTCACGGACTGTCATAACATACACGCAATTGGTTGTTGACGGTGCGTAGATACCCTTCGGCGACATTGCAGGAAAGGAATGTGACATGTGAATATGAGATTATACCTTTGTCTGGCATGAATGAGGTGGATGTCTAGTAGGTAACAAAAGAGTCATACGGACCACTGTTCTAACCCGAATGTAAATGGATGGACGTGCACCCCTCTCCATCCACCTCTTGTGAGCTGGGCACTTCTTGGCCACCTACCCCCGTATGGGCTTTTCACCTAACTTCCATCTGTTTCAACCCCCACCCGCACTTAACGAGGGCACCCGATGATGTGCCGTACTTATGAAAGCTTTCAGGCTTTTGTGAAAATAATCATTTGAACAAAAAATCATGGTTGGAGTCCATGGGTAATTAGTCGAACTAAGAAGGAACGTTGGCCTACACAGCTTTTCGTCCGCGTCCGCGTTCTTCGTCTGTGCCGACCGACACCGACAACTTCCGTTAGACACATAAAACCGCATCCTGAACCACACAGACGCAGCACTGTGCAAGTCAGCAAAGGTCATGTTTTATACTCCTGATTCGGAGTTGAGGGCAAAACGACCACCCAATCATTTTAGTCCCAGCTGCCGGCGCAATTTGCCAAGCAGCCGGGCCCCGTAGAACTCCCGATAATGCGAGGGCAGGGCTGTCAGCTGCGCAAGGGCCTGGTCCACGGCCCGATCCGCCTCCTCGGCCTTTCAGGTAAATTTGGGGGGAAGTTTGGATGGATGGCGCCGCGCGGAGTTTCAGGTAGCAAGGGTCGAGCGCGAAGGGTAAAAGGCCATATGGGTGGTGGTTGAGACTGCAGCGAAGTGGGGTTCATCGGCCCGGGAGAGCGGACAACCGGAGGCACCCAGAGGGGGCGAAACCCGAAGGAGCACAGGGACCACTGAGCGGCGCCCCGCCACATCCCGTCTGCCCTGGTGAGCCACCCATGACCATATCTGTGCCACGTACCTGTACGAGATCTCGGTTGCCGTACAAATCTTTGCGGTGGTAGAACTGCGGGAATTGTGGAGCACGGCGGGTGTCATGGAACCACAGTTCGCTCCACAAGGCATGAATGAAGAGGAATGTGCTTGGGAGGGTATGGACGGGAAACCCAGTGTATGGGAAACCCAATCACCTATAGACTTTGCTTCGCGGGTGAGCTCCAACAGCGCTAGGGCTTCCTGCCAACAGCAATTCGGTGTTCAAGCCCCCTCCCCGTTCTGGAGCCCCACCTCCGGTGCCAGGTGCCTCCAGAAGACGTTGACGCTAATGCTCATTTCGGACCCAATGGTGGTGACGTTGTGAAACCAGAGGCTCGGCAGAAACAGCACATCTCCCGGGCCCAGATCCGCCACCAATGGCGCCGGGCAATCCGCAAACCTGAGCGGTACGACAAAGCAGAAGAACGGATAGGGTCCGGGATAGTCAGGGATGATGAAAGCATAAATACACGCAGGGGTGGAGGATGGCCGGTCAGGACATCACGTCGAGTGAACGCGGGGTTGGCCGCTCCGAAATGGAGGTGGTGTGGAGTCAATACGGGTGGGTTAAGGCATGATGGTTTGAAAATATCATTTTGGCCATATTTACAGCTCGACAAGGTAGCTGCTTTCCGCCCTATCGCTATCAAATCGGCCGACGGGAAGTATCGGTGCGTGTTTCGTGGACGCACCGTCTGCATGTGCATGTGCATCTGAATGGCAATCCTGGGGCGCAGGCTTAAACGGTTTAGAATTCAGCTGCACCTACACGCCTACATACACTCGCACACTCGAAAAGTGAGACACTGCATCCGGCGGTGATGTGCCCACATGAACCCAGCCCCGCTCACGCCCCCTCAGCCCCTCCCCCAACGGCAGTTCGCCCACCTGGGGTACTGCCGCAGGTCGGGGCAGTGCAGGCGGGTAATGGGGGAGGAGGAGCCCTCCACGTGGAGCGCGTCGTGGCAGGCGGGCGGCCACAACAGCACGCGCTTGTTGCCGCGGACCTGACAGCCAAAGGGATGGGTATTATCTCATTATTCGTTGCATTAACGGATGCATAACCGACTGCCTCATGCACGAGGGCAGGCGAGACTTGCAAACGGACGGGGAGCCACACGGCCAGTGCGAAGCTCGCATGTAAAAGAGGACGCGTAAGGCCCACGCGTAGGATGATTGGGATTACAAGTGCGAAACGCAAAGCGAATGGTGGCTAACGACCATAACGGTCAACGTACAAAGAACCGGGAAATGCGGTCACTATCCGACACCGGACCGTGCGGCGAGGGGGGGACCGGCCCCATAGGCACCGCATCGGGCAGCGTTTGGCTTTGTTCCGTATCCCCGGGCTTTCCCGTCTCAGCCATGCTCCACCAACCCACAACACCATCTCCACCACCATCACCACCACTACAACCACTATTACATGACCGTCCACACCTTACTATTGGCACCACCACCTTCGTGCCCATGTTGCCGCCCCACACACATTTTCCCCCTCCACATTAGTTGGAATGTCCTCTCTGCCTGATCCGTCTCCCCCTGCCGTCATCATTCACCCCCACCCCCCGTTTTCGTTTTCATTTTCCTCTACCTGGCTAACGGAGCTACACGTCGTCCTCCCCCCTCCCCCATCCCGGTCAGTCATGCTTAACAGCAACGTCTACAGCGGTATCATGCCTCGTGTATTCGTCTTACCACACTGACCGACACCCCGGCCCCCCGCACACCTGTACCAGCAGGTTGTCCATCACGTCGTAGTGGGTCCACAGCACGAGGTCGGGGGAGCTCATCCGCAGAACACTGCTGTGCAGGCGGGCGGGGTCGAAGAGAGGCGGTAGGGTCAGGTCCGGCGCCAGGGAGGGGAAAGACGCGGCAAGGTTCGCGGGCTCCTGCAATTGGGTCGGAGGGCAACGGGGCGACAAAGGGCAGTGCAGGGGGAGGCGGGAGAGACTCCTGTCATTTGGCCTGTGAGCGCGGTGGACCGTCCCCTGGCTGAGGCAGAGGTATCCTAATCCAGTGTGTTTGGCTTGGCTTGGAAATGGACAGAAAGGAGACCGGGGACACACAGACCCAAGTCCCGACACACACACACATACACACACACACACACACACACACACTCCTCCAAACGTGCCCCACCCACCCTGCGTGGATTCCCGCCGATGCTCCTCAGATACAGCACTTCGGGGCCGTCCCCGTACTGCTCTCCGCGCGGAACCAACTCGGGCCAGCCGCTGCCAGCCTCTCCTCTCCGGGGCCCATCGACTCCACGTATTGCTTCTGCTGTAACGGCGCCAGCAGCACTGGTGGTTGTGGTAGTGGCGGCGTTGTCGTTGTTGCCGTTGTTGTTGTTGTTGTTGCCGTTGTTGTTGTTGCTGTTGTTGGCGGTGGCGGTGGTAGTGGTGGTGGTGGGCGTTACGCCGGTCATCCTCGCCACAAGCTCCGCCAAGGTCATGATGCGGAAGGCAAAGTTCTTGTTTACGAAATCCAGGCGCCCGTGGGGCTCGCGGCTGACGTGGACACTTACCTGGCAGCAGCCGGTGCGGCACCAAACGGGAGCATTACGTGGGGGAGGAGGAGGGGGCCCCGGGGGAGGGGGGCCTACGGGGCCGTGCGAAGCAACGTCTTTCGGAACATCAGCAGCGGCAGTTTCCCCATGATAATTGACACCACAGCGTCAAGGGACCGAGGTGGTGTTCCGCCTAAAAGCGCATATCAGTGGCCAAGAGGGAAAGGGAGGGTACGTGTGGTTAGGGTCCAACCTTTGCTAACACCCCCACACCGCCGCCTTCCTCCAAGTCAACCCACCAGCGTCGACTTGGCTGCCGGCAGGTTCATCAGGTATTCCGGGGTCCACACTCCAGGGGCGGGACCCAGATTTTGACCTGTCGGACGTTTACGGCGGGTTTCGGTGAGGAGGGGGGTGAGAAGGCGATTTTTGCCGCTGACATCCGAGAGAGCTGTCATTATTTTATACCGATGGAAGGGAGGTAAGGCGAATAGACGTGGCCTAGTTCTGCCGCTAAAGGGTGATTGAGGGGGAGGTGCGGGAGACGGGGAGCAGACGGAGGTCCATCAGGTAGAGGGGCCTATGGACGGGCTTCGGAGCGTCGCGGGCCCCACGGCGCCTCCGGAGGCAGCCCCTCCTGAGGGACTCGTCCTAAGCGCCCGCGGCACCCATCACGAGCGCAGCAGAAAGAGGTCGGTGGGGAAGTCGGTGGGGGAACTGGGAAGGGTGGCCCGGAGGGTGCAGGCCGCAGCGCAGCGAGCGGATGTGGGAAGAAGCGGCGCTGCTTCAAATCAACATATGCTGGATACATTCCCACTGATGGTGGGGGTCCTGTAAATGTCATGAAAACCTAGATGTCGCTGCTGGTGTCAGCGTGGCATTGCTGGCTGCCGCCAATCCTCAGCACCCTCGCGGCACACAAACACATCATGCCGTGTGCTCGCAGCAGATGGGCCTCATCCAAAGGGGGGGGGGAGGCCATCACCACCTCGTCCCGTCCGTGTCATGTTACTGAAACCGTCCCTGGGGTACAGCTCCGAAACCTCTCCCTTACCCACCCTCATCCCGCTATTCCTTACCTTCCAGGATGACCGGCTTACGACCCGGGCTAATGTCCCGCTCAAACGCCTCCCGGGTTTGCACTCCCCTTACCCGCCGTACATGCGGCAGCACGTCGTACGGCTGCTCATACCAGCGAGGTGCTGCTGCCAGTCCGTTCTCTGATGCGAGTGATGACTCAGTTGTGGGTGACCGGGTGGCATCGGTGGCGGTATTGGCAGTTCCGATGGCACCGGCGTTACAAACGGTCGTAATCGCGGAGCTGTCAGTTACAGTTACAGTTACCGTGCCAACTCCATGACGGGAGGTCCCAGTGGCAGGGTGGCGGCCGGGACCGGGGCCGGGGCCGGGGTCGGGGTCGGGGTCGGGGTCGTTGCTTTGGGACATGCCGGACGATAGCGCGGCAGCCGCCAGGGGCCGACACTCGATGTCCATAACGATGTGCAGAATGCGGGGTGCGTACCTGTGGTCGCAAGGCATAAGGGAATGAGGAGGGGGAATGGTTCGGGGACGGGGAAAGGGAGGAGGGCGAGGGGGGAGATACGAAGAAGGATAGGAGACGTGGGTAAGCCAGAACGAAAATCGGGAAGTCGCACAAGCGGGTCGCTGTTGGCCGGGAGCACCATGTTTGGCAAGAGACTGATACAGGGTGAAGTGAGGTGCGGAAGGGCGAGATGCACCAGAAATAGTGACCCCACATCTGGCACCCATTCCCTCTTTTCTCCACCCCGCCCCTCTGAACCTGATCGTAGGGGATGCAGGTCTTCCCCACCTGCCTCCCTCGGTTACCCCCGCCCGTGGGAGGGCCTCTGTGCCTGCTCCCCTCCATTGCGAGTCACCGGTGCCCCTCTCTTCTGCTGACGTCATCCCCCCAACCATCTCACCACTTCACCTTCTCCACGTGATGGAGCCGCAGCTGCCAGTCCCTCCCCGCCGCCACCGCCAGACGCCTCAGCTCGTCCATGGTGTCACTCAGCCACTGGGCCTCCTCACTGTCCGTCACGTTGTGGTGCAGGTGCAGCCACCCGCCTGGGCCAATTATCGGGTACGGCGTTCGTTATTTAGTTCCGAACAACACCTGTAACGGTTTGTGTCATGGAATGTCGTAGCAAGCAGGCAGCTGGGGCAAGTGATCCCGGAGCCGGGAGAATGAGCAATAAGCGGAGAGATGACGGACGGTCGCGTGTGAAAGTGCAACTTATGAAGAGGTTGTTGCTTGTACGAGTGTACGTGAAAGTGTATGTGAGTACTTGTGTACGGAAAGGAGGAAGTCAAAGAAGGGAAGTCGACATGGAGCTGAAGCCGCGAAGGGCTGTACGACTGGACGTATGTTGGGGGAGGGTATGGTGGCGGTGGGCGTTATGATGGTGACAAACGACCCCCACCACCACCGATGGAGAAGAAACCCGCCACACACCCACACGACAACGGAGCAGTATGGTTGTGGAAGTAGTGGTAGTGCTGGCCGCGTAGTTCACGCAGTGGCCTCACACGAGCAAGTGCAGAAAGAGGGGGGATGAGCTGGCGAAGGGCGCACCCAAGGTCGGCAAGGAAAAAAGGAAGGGAGTATAGATGCCCTTTGTTTACAAGCAAATACCAACCATAATGGGATGGAGGAGAGAGGACCCCGCCACAACCCGCCCTCCTACCAACCGCTCACCTACACACGGGCGGAGGGCCCGAATCGCTGCCTCCCATCCCCCCCTTGACGACGGCAGCAGCCCCAGCAGTACACGGTCCGCCACTCCCGCCGGCGCGCGTAGTCGGCAGTCCCCCGCCAGCACCTCACAACGGCTGGATACCGGGGCGGCAGCGGCGGCAGCTGCTTCGGTGGCGGGGACGCCGGTGGCAGAGAGGGCGGCTGCGATGGCGGCTGCGGCGGCCGGCAGTGGCGGCTGTTGCAGATTGCGGGTGAGGGCCTCCTGAGCGTGTGGGTTCCACTCGCACGCGTAGACCTTTTTATGTATGCGTGCGTTGAAGGAGGGAGAGTGAGAGAGAGAAAGAGAGTGTGTGTGTATTGTGTCGTGCAATTGTCATACAAACACGGAAACCGAAACCCTTAAGAGGCCCCTCCGCAATACGTCACATTTCGTAGTCTCGGTCTGTCCCCACAAGCCAGTTTACAGCGCGATGTGAAAAAAGACCTGATTACAGAAAATCCGATGGCGAGGGGTAGGGGTTTTGGGGTTAAGGGGTGTGGGTGTATACACCTGGAAACCTGCAGCACCCGACGGACTTGTGGAGCCGCTCCTTGAGAGAGGTACGAGCCACGGGGCCTTTAGAAAGGGGGTAGCTCACGTCACGAGCAGTTGTTGTGATACAGGACCGGGTGCTGCAGCCCCGGAGCGGCAACGTCTCTGATGTTCCGCCCTCCCGCCCTCGCCCTCGCCCTCTCCCTCCCGCCCTCTCCCTCCCGCCCTCTCCCTCCCGCCCTCTCCCTCCCGCCCTCCCCCTCCCGCCCTCTCCCTCCCGCCCTCTCCCTCCCGCCCTCTCCCTCCCGCCCTCTCCCTCCCGCCCTCTCCCTCCCGCCCTCTCCCTCCCGCCCTCTCCCTCCCGCCCTCTCCCTCCCGCCCTCTCCCTCCCGCCCTCTCCCTCCCGCCCTCTCCCTCCCGCCCTCTCCCTCCCGCCCTCTCCCTCCCGCCCTCTCCCTCCCGCCCTCTCCCTCCCGCCCTCTCCCTCCCGCCCTCTCCCTCCCGCCCTCTCCCTCCCGCCCTCTCCCTCCCGCCCTCTCCCTCCCGCCCTCTCCCTCCCGCCCTCTCCCTCCCGCCCTCTCCCTCCCGCCCTCTCCCTCCCGCCCTCTCCCTCTCCCTCTCCCTCTCCCTCTCCCTCTCCCTCTCCCTCTCCCTCTCCCTCTCCCTCTCCCTCTCCCTCTCCCTCTCCCTCTCCCTCTCCCTCTCCCTCTCCCTCTCCCTCTCCCTCTCCCTCTCCCTCTCCCTCTCCCTCTCCCTCTCCCTCTCCCTCTCCCTCTCCCTCTCCCTCTCCCTCTCCCTCTCCCTCTCCCTCTCCCTCTCCCTCTCCCTCTCCCTCTCCCTCTCCCTCTCCCTCTCCCTCTCCCTCTCCCTCTCCCTCTCCCTCTCCCTCTCCCTCTCCCTCTCCCTCTCCCTCTCCCTCTCCCTCTCCCTCTCCCTCTCCCTCTCCCTCTCCCTCTCCGGCTTCTCTCCCCCCTTCCCTCTGCAACGCACGCACCTTCGCCGCTCCCGCCACCACCAGTAACGGTACCGTGTAGTACCCAATGCCGCAGTACAAGTCCACAATCGTCTCGCCAGCGGCCCAGCCCGGCCGGCCGCCGCAGCCCCCTCCCACTGGGGCTGCCGCTGCTGGTGGTGCTGATGCTGATGCTGATGCTGATGCTGGTGCTGATGCTAGTGGTGGTGATGGTGGAGAGGGTGGTGATGGTAACATCCCCAGTGGTGCTCCCCTGAGTCCGCGGCCCCAGCCCATGCGGGTCCGCTCCGTGACGTTGCCCGATGAGAACATGCAGCGTGTGACATCCAGGTGGAAGGTGACGCCGCCCTCGCGGTGCGACACCCAGCCGTCAGCGCCAAGAAGCAGAACCGCACGGCTGTCCCGGGTGCCTGGGCCACGCGGGTATGCGCGGGGAGGGCGGGGAAATGTGAGGGGCAGCGCGAGAGAGCAGCGATTCATTAACAAATCGACCAACGGATTTAACGGACTCAAGCCAGGTTCCCCCTCAAAACCCCAGGCTCCGCGTCCCCCCCCCCGCTCCCCCCCCCGCCACACAAAGAAACGACCACATCGGCGCATCTCCGCGCATCAGCCATTCCCACCTGTGTTTGCGACTGCTGCCTGCCTAGCCAGGCGCTTAACGCCCAAAGCCTCCGCCACGACACGCCACAATGGCAGTAGCACGTCCGGCCCTACCGCCGTCACCGCCGCCTCCCCTTTCACCGCCGCCACCGCCGCCAGTGCCGTCACCCAGCCCTGGTGCGCCAAACTGCCCGCCGGAAGCAGCACCAAGTCCCCCAATCGCTCCCAGCGGGAGGGCAGGTCGGCAAGCAGCTCCGAAACCAGCGCCCCCGGGACATTGAGTAACGGCACCGCGGGTGCTGCGGTTTTGGTTTCCGTTGCGATGACTGGGATGTCGGTTGCGATGCGCAGCAGCGCGGCGACAGAGTCTCGGAGGCGTTGTGCCGGGCTGATCGGGGCTTTCTTCGACGAGGGCAGAGGGGTGCGAAGCAGCTGCAGAGGGGGCGAATGGGAAATTCGGGACATAGCCATTAAAAATAAAAACAACATTAATAACACAACTTGAGTTTATAAAAATGTTCCTTCCGCCCTGTTCCCCCTATATTAATGCAATCAAAAAGATGCTTTACACATCTTTTTGATGCGGTAACACAGCCGCCGGCTGGGGAGACAAAGGGTATCACGCAACAATATGGCGAATTTGACAAGTACGGCGGATAGTTTCTTTACCCCTCCCATTCGCCGTACTTGGGCTTCATCCGGGCCGTCAACCACACAGATGTGCTGCGCCTACCTGGGCACCCGTCCGTTCCAGCAGCGCCGTCATCTCTGACTTGGCGCCGCCACCGCCCGCCGCCGGCGTCTGCGCCGCCACTGCCATTGCCAAGACCGTGACTGCATCGTCCGTTATCGGCAGCAGCACCCGCTGTGCCGCTCGGCCTTTCGATATGGATGCCGCCACAGCATCAAGGCCATCGTTGGCAATGTCATCCGCGCCGCCATCGTCACCGTCGGCCGCGTCGGCCGGCGGCGGCTCCGCAGCCGCCGCCGCCACACCGCCGCGGCGGTGTATGTCCAGCATCCCGGCCGCCTTCAGCGCGTCCTTCACCCCCTTCGCCTCCTGTGACGGCACGCTGATCACCCAGCCTGGTAAGTTTGCTGCATGTGGCTCATTGCCGCCTCCGCCACCACCTCCCCTGCCACCTGCTGCCGCTTCTGCGTTGGCGTTCAGGTCCGCCTGAGACCGTTGGACCCTGGACTTGGACTTGGGCATGGTTGTAGTTACGGTGGTTGTAGCGGGTCGTGCGGTGACGGTTGCAGTTGCGGTTGCAGTTGTGGGCGAGAGTGACGCTGCCAATCCAGATGGAGGGGAAGGCGCACATGCATTTTCCAGGGAGCCAAAAGCGGGTTCAGGATGAGCCCCGGGTACCAGCCTATGAGCCTCGGGTGCAGCGGCGGCGGCAACGGCGGCGGCGGCGGCCTGTGGATCCTCCACTGCGTCTAATGCACTCTGACGGCTGCTTCCTTTAGCCTCTACATCAGCATTTTGACAGCGTGTAGGCGGCCGCGGCGGTGTTGAGCGGCCTTCCTGGAGTGCGCCCCCTGCCGCCGCATGCGTCGTGAGCAGTGCAGCCTGCAGGGGCCCGCCGCCCGCGAGCCGCAGCTGGAAGCAGCCGCCGAAGCAGGTGCCGAAACTGAAGCAGAAAGCGCCGCCACCCATCACGTACAGCGTGTCGCCCAGCACCTCGGCACAGTGCCGTATAGGTACGAAATCCACGGGGAATGGCGGCGGTGACGTGGCGGTTGCGCCTCCGCTACCAGCAGGTGTCACAGCTGCCGTCACCGCCGGTTCAGTCTGCATCACGGTGTCCAGGTTGGCCCAGGAATGTGAGCGGGTATCCAAGACACACAGCTGGCGGTGGTGGTCTGTGGGGTATCCCCCCACCAGCAGCAACAGCGGTCCCCAGCGGCTCAGCGTGTGACTGAAGCACGCCGGTGGGTGCACCGCTGCCGCAGTCCCGCCGTTGATGCCGCCTCCGCTGTCGTGGCGCGGCTCGCAGCGATACCATGTGTAAGAGTCGAGATCCAGATAGAAGGTATCGTCAAAGTGCAAGCCGTACCCACAAGTACCGCCGTGCACGTACATGCGTCCGGCGGTGGCGGCAGTGGTGGCAGCAGCGGCTGCGGCGGAGGGCGGGTCAGTGCTCGCAGGAACCCAGCACGCCGCATGGGACTTACGAGGGCTCGGCATGTCGATTCCAGGTCCGGCCGCCCGTGCGACTTGCTGCCAGCGCCATCCGCTGGCGAGTGAGGCACTGCCACTGACCCATGGGTCGCGACTTAGCACCCACATGTCGCCCAGAACGGCGTCGCCGTTGCGACCCCCAAAGACGACCACGCGCCAGCCATTTAGCGAATGGCGGCGGCTACAGGTGGTAGTGGCGGCGCCGGCAGCTGCAGTGGGAGCGGCGCCGGTCGCTGTCCCTGAGACCGCCTGAGGCGGTGGTACGGATACCGCGGAGTGGCGGTATCGGCCCGGGAAGGACGAGTGGCTGCCGGGCGCACCGGAGGTGGTGTTGGAATCCACGGAGGGATGCAGCTGAGTCCAAGACCTTGCCTCGATATCCAGAATCCAAACATCCTCCAAAGCATCGACGGGGCTTGTACGGCCGCCAATAAGTACGACATATCCATCGCCGATGCATGCCGCGGTGTGGCCCATGCGGGGGGACGGCGCCACGCCCTCAACGTCGAGCGCCTCCCAAGTACGGCGGTGAGTGTCATACACAAGGACATCACCGCGGCGCGCATGTGCGCCGCCGCCACCGTATCCACCTAGGAGGTAAATACAGTGGCCGTGTACGGCACTGGCGTGGCCCCAGCGCGGTACGGCCTCTATCACATCGCTCTGACGGGCAGAGGACAAGGTGGCGAACGGCACAGGGCTGGCACTTTCCTACACATATAAACAATACCTTCTCAACCGTCACGACACTATGTATGGTAGTACGACGGGAGTTAACCGGGGACGTGAGAGTTGCGAATCTAAGAGTGCACCTTCTGTGACGTCTTTAAAACAGGGTTGCTGCCGGTTAGGCCGATGAGGCAGCGTAGGGGCGGACTGTAATCGTTGTTGCCTTCACTTTGTCCCTTCGTCCCCGCCACTGACCCACCTGACCCAAACACAGCGGCATAACGGGCTGCCAATGAAGACACCCGCTCTTCGAGCGATCCACGGCACATAACATGGCTGGTGCCGCGGGACAAGGCGCAGTTGCAGCGGCGGTCGCGGCGGTAATGCTGTCGGCGTTGCAGAGGACGCCAGCTTCCGCCGGGCCAGCAGCGGTGCCACCGCCGAGCTCCCTCCCTCTGCCGAGACGGACTTCCAGTGCCCGAATACGCCCCAGCACCCGAGCCTGCCGCAACTTTAAGGCCTTGAGCGCTGAATCCGAAACCACAACGCGGCCGTCCCCCCCGCTGTTGGCACGCCGCCGCCGCGGCACAGCTGCCGCGGCCTGCTCGCACCCGGTGTCACCATTCGCCGCAACTACCGCCCCTGATGCTAGCGCCATGACCTGTGGGTCAGTGGCTGCAGCATGCCGCTGGCGATGCACTGGCGAATCCTCATTGACTTTCGCGTCGCGAGTGGTGACCGCCGCCATCGTCAAGGACAACTGTGACATCGGCGGGTCTCCAAGGGCCAGGAAAAGTTCCTGTTCAAACCGCCGAATGCGATCCAGATTCTGTTGGAACTTATCGTTCGCAAGTCCAACGAGGTACGTCAGGTAGGCGTCCGGCACCAGTACGACACCCGCGTCTGTGACGGGGACTTCGAGGCGCAATGAGCAGCGTACACCTACCTGGCGGGCGGGGGGGGGGGCGGGGATGGGGCCAGCGGGGCAGCATACACCATTACATACGTATGCGGTGATGTTGTGAGAAGGAAGCCCAACGGCCTAACGAGCAGTCCTGACCTCGGGTATCTATCGATCTGAAAAAAGCCCTCCCACTTGCGCTGCTTTTACCGTCGCCCTTTCATTTCAATACACGTTGTCCCAACCCGAAATCCCCTCACAAGGGGTAACACACACACACACAAATGATTTCATGTCGTGCCGTACCAACTCAGGAGGTTACACAATGAGACATGTGTTTATGGAAGCTGGGGAAGGCACCTGACGAGCAGCGGGGATGTGAATGACGGCGCTGGGCGGCATTCCGATGCAATATTGCGTGCCTAGAACCACTCCAACTGCCTGGCAATGATACCCTCGCACCCGCTAGCACAATATCAGCGTTTAAATCCTCCCAGCCGACTTCGACCTCCCCGGATTCTCCTCCTCGGCCGACTCACCATGACGCGCCTGCCTCCGGACCCAAGGGTCAGCCCGCTCTCTCGGAATCCCGCAGCGCGCGCCGCCGCCAGCACCCGCTGCCCCATCGCCGCGCTGTTCGCCTTGCGGTGGTGGCGAGGGCGGTGGCGAGGGCGGTGAGGCAAAGGAAGTCAGCTGATGCTCCATGGAAACGTCATCGGTCCAAAAGCCGCATCCCCCAACAGCGGAATTCCACTACCCCCACTTCAACAGGAAATAAGGCCCCGTGTAAGGGTCACGGAAGTCCGCCGTTCCCTCCTGTCCTCGGTGAGCCTTGGCGGGCAGTTGGCGGGCAGTTGGGGGGGCCGCTGGGCACATGTCCCCAGAGCCCCACATCCCGCTTCCGTTTGTACTTGTCAACCCTCTCAAACATCAGCTCCGTCCCACTGGCCCTCTCTCACACCACTTTCACACCGAGCTGCTCTTACCTCCTCAGCTGGCCACTACGAGCGGGCCAAACGCCCCGGCCGAAATAAAACCACTTACCCACATATTCACGAGTTGGTCCCCTATTTTTTGGCGTTCACGTTAGTACCAATGCATCAGTACCATTTCCACTCTCTGCTAGGCAGGCCAGGCATACCTCTTCCCTTGGGCCTTATTCCCCCATGGACCCCACCCACTCACCTCCAGCGCCAAAATGAAGGGTTCAAATCGCAGCACCAATCGAGCGCCTGAGACACTCCGGGAGTGGATCGCCGAAATCACCTCCTGCGTTGGCATTCACCGACGGCAGTCCCAACAAAAGTAGTACCACCATGACCATGACCAGCAGCAGTAGCAGCACCACCACTACGGTAGTCAGCTGTCAACTAGCGATGCGGCAACCAAGCAAAAGATGCAAAAAAGTACAAATATGGGTTCAGAAGCATGAAAAGAAAATTTCTTTATTTTTTCTGCCTCCATATAGTCCCCAACATAAGTCCCCAACATAAGTCCAGATGAGTATTTAAACAACGATTTAAAATCCACTAGATTTTCGGCTAAATACTTGGCTGCTAACGGGTTATCCTTACCTAGCCGTGATACTACAGGATTGTCTTTGATAAGCTCGGCTACTTCCCCCTCATAATCATTGTAAAATAGCTCTTTAGCAATAGAGCGAACTTCATCATGTGCGAGACTTGGTTGTGTTTCTTGAATATGAGCCTCCGCCGCAACCAGCTTTTCACCCATAATCTCCTGCCATAACTTAGTCCTTGCGCTATCGACTTTCTCAAACTTTCCGTCATCTATTAAAAATAAAGTCCAGTAGCCTTCAACGAGTTGCCTTTCATCATTGGCACGTCATCGTGAGACCCCCACTCCCCACTCCCGGCTTCAAGATCACTCCCCACTCCCTGCTCCAACACCACTCCCCTTTCAAACCCAAATCGAGACGGCTCTACCGGGGTCCAATGGCCCCACACAACAGACCTGCGAGTCCGCCGGGTCATGGCTGGCATACACCCACTCGCCCCCCTTCTTTCCGCCCGCGCGGCCCGCCGCCGTGGGTTCCCCAAACACCGTGATGCGACCCGAGCAGCTGCTCGTGGTGTACACGGCCGGGTGGGTGTTGATGCGGGCCACCAGGTCCGCCACCGGGGTGTCGACGCTGCCCTTGCGGGATTTGTCACCTGCGGTGGCGGGGAAGTGCGATGAAGATTTCCCGGTGCCGCGAGCAAGCGGGCAGATGCGGAGGAGGCAAGGAGAGGAGCCACCTTCCCTCGTCTCCTCAATTAGGCGTATCCCACTTCACCGGATGCAGGAATTCTTCCCTAATCTAAAACAAAACACGTGCAGGCCGCACACAACGTACAGCTTGCTAAGAGTCAGCCCGCACAATACCTTGAAGCGCCTCAAGACGCTCCCTGGCCCTGGCCACCTGGAACCCTGTCTCTGCGCCCCCGTGTCTGTGTCCCCTTCAATTAGGCCATACACCTGGCAACCCCATCAATCCACAGCGTCCCTGCCCCCAAACACTCACCGCAGTCCGCCTGCAGCTCGGACAGAGCCACCGCCTTGCGCTGCTGGAAAGCGTCCAGGACCATGGCGGGACGCCGGTGCAGTCTGTGGAGAAGCGCGAGTGACTCAGACTAAGTTAACGCTGATATGTTGGTGCTGGTGCTTGTGGTGATGTTGGTGCTGCTGATGGTGATGTTAACGCTGATCCTGCTGCTGCTGCTGCTGCTGTTGCTGCTGCTGCTGATGATGATGACGATGGTGTTGGTGTTGGTTGATCTGTTCTGCGGTGCTTCGCCGGGTTGAAGCTCTCGGTGTGATCACCGGAGAGACAGCCAGGTTCAGACGAAATGCGTCAGCCGTAGTGTGCTACACCACGACAACACGCAGGTTCCAGAACCGCACGCCGCTTCGTCCCCCAGGGGATAAGACGTGACGTGGTGTGATGTGACGTGATGTGATGTGACCTGCCGGCAGCGCTTTCCGCTACTCAACGGCAAGGACGCTTGCCGTGATATACCGGGCATCGACTGCCGGCTCAGCGCTGAAGGCCCAGCATGTCCTGCGGGCCGGCCAATCGGGCGCCAGATGGCATATCGGATAGGCTTGGATGCGTTCTCGTCAGAGCAGACACGCTCCTGATCTTCCTGCTGTTGATTATTTGCGTCCACCTCAGCAACACGCTTTCTGGAACTCTGTTTACAGCCGCACACACATAGCGGCACAGACTGGTCTGCATCGGGTCACAGTTTTGGCGTACCCAAGCGCAGGAGCGCACCTGCAGCTGCTCCAGACGCTTCCGGCCCTCACTCAGATGGAACTTGATCGCCTGTCGGGTCCCAAAGGGTGAGGGAGATACGACAATCGAAAGACGAAAGACGGAGGAGGAGGAAGGAGCAATCCATTTGACAGCCCTGCCTCTAGTTCCGAGAGGGAGGGCAGCGGCAGCGACAGTGAGAGCGACAACGGCTGCGGCTGCGGCAGCGACAGCGGACGGATTCCAAAGCCGTATTGCTGCAGCCGCCAACAACCCGCGGCAGCTGCAATAACGGTGGAAACACTTTTGCAGCGGATAGGAGCTGCTCAGCTCCAGGAGCAAGGAGCTCCGATATGGACAGTCGGGGAGTGAGTCAAACCATGCATCCGTGAAAACGAGGGATTACCCTCTCACCAAGGTTACCCTCGTAAGTAATGTCCAGAGGCCGGTTCAAAAGTTGTCATGCACGAGTCACAACGTGCTGGGATTTTCGCCTGGTAACATCTCCCCATCTTTCCAACGTTACCTCCACGGATGGTTCATCCGCGCGATTCAGTCCTAAGATATTGCAAAATCACAGATTGCTGGTCGCTCTGAAAGCGCCGGCGGCTCTAATTGTCCGGGGCCCTATTCCTGATCCCACCTGGTCGCCATGTTATGATACCTGCAGATTTGTGACGTCTTTTTGGGCGTCAAAGTTGGCCCTGACCTCGTTGATAAGCTCCTCTGGGGCAGGGGTTTGTTGCAACAGGGAACGCGGGGTGGCTAAGCCGCTGGCAAGCAGGCTTGCCCTAAGGGGGTAGGTGGGTTGGCTGCAGCTGTCACAAGTGCTGTACGGTGACGCGTTTTCATCACGATGTGGGCTAGTACCGGTTTGATGTGCATGTAATTTGATATTTCACTAGTTTAATGGGTGATGAGGCGCGGCTGTGAGTAAAATATGAGTCTAGTCGGCCGCCGTTTGGAACGATGGTTGCGCCGATGGCGGAACGGTTCAGCCAACCTCACATGAGGACTCATTGCTAGGTACAATAAATCCATATCCATCGCACGACAACAACTGTTTGTGCCTCTTAGTGACGGACCTTACCTCTCTGCGGCTCCTTTCCAAGCCTCCTGCTTGCCCTGATGTACTCTCGGTATAATTTAATTACCTGAGACCTATATATGAAGTGGCGGAGGCTCTGTGGAGGCGACGCCGGCATACCGATAACTGAAGCCCAGCAAGTCTTTCTGGAAAGGCTTAATACCAATCTTAAAAACCTCCATAAAGTAAAAACGTTTGAAGTATTAACTTTAGTCAAAAATGTTCGTTCTCATTTGTTCGTAAATCTAGCAGGTAACCAAGACTGCACCGACAAGGAGGTGCATGCTTTCTTCAAATCAACGGCAATAGTCTTATGCGCATACCCGAACCTTAAATAATAAGGTCATTCAGCCATTATGCCACAAGTAGCTTGGTCTTGGATCCCGCTAGATTGCTCAATTGCTGCAACGGAAAACGGTTTGCGACCGCTTGAAACTTGAAAACCCAGCCCGATTACCCAAAACTCGGAAGTTCGAATTGGCAGCATCACTGTAAATGTAATTTGGGATTTTTGTCTAGTTTACCTCGGTTAGCCTGGATCGGCTCTACCTGCATAATCAAGGCCGGTTTGAAGCGTCAGGCTGTGGGCCCCTTCGGCCGATTGGATCAGAAAAAAGCCTCAAATGGTTTTTATCTATATCTCGTTACATAATATTCCCCTCTCAAGGAGGTATTAACATAGTTATGGATTGAGCCGAAGGGAAGCCGAAGCAAATAAGGACGGCCAACGAAAGGCCCAGCGTCAACACCAATAACTGCACGGATGAACATAAATCGGAAGGTACACCATCGCACCCGTACCTCCACCGCTCCAGAACCACAACCGTTCGCATGTGGAGTTCCAGAAAGCTGTAGTTTTCTTTGCCGCGCTCAGGAAAAATGATGATGCCCACCGGAACTGGCCATTCTAAGCCATGCATAATTTCACAATGGACTTTATCCGGAGAATCTGGGCCAGAAGGGACCAAACGGACCAAGCCATTCGTTGACATACGGCATTACGCCCTGCCCCAGCCAGTCTCTGCATCCCTCCGCATCTTGTCGTGTTTGTTGCTCCCGCTTGTTAGCATTCACTTAATCACTCACGCACACCAGGATCTTTTCATACAGATATTCTCTGATGATCCATACGAAGATACATTTCTGTCCGAGGCATGATCAACCTGGATTGGCATGAATCAGTCATACGGCAACGAGCGTATGTGGGCAGGTAAGTATGCAGCCCTGGCAATATACTCGGGCACAAACCCGCCGGAGAGGCCAAAAAGGCTGACTGAACAACCGCAGCAAGCTTAATGCATCCAATACATATTACGTAGGAGGTTGCATTGTGTTCTTTAAGAACCTGCAGCAGTACGACGACAATCATATTACGTAGCGTTGCAAGCTACTTCTCATCTGGATCCGCTGTGTCAGATACTAAACCTTCGACATCTCCGGAACATCGCAGCCTCAAAAAATGGAAAAACAAATCTGCATGGGACAAATTACATTCTCGTGGCATATCGGAGTGTTGTTCTACATCTACCACAACGCACCACCGCCTTCTGGAAGCCGTCTGTACGGCTTCCAGAAGGCGGTGTTACGGTGAGAGGAGGGTTGGTGCTTCAGCCCCTATTGGTCTTTTGAAGGCACATACTTAGGGTTTACTGAGGTGAAAGCGGCTTTCTCCGGGAGCCAGCCGACTTGCTGATGAACCCCAGCCAGGGCCCCGACCATGTAGTGCATGGTGTACTGGGATACCGACTATGAATGGCAAAGCCAGAGGGGCAAAACGAACCCAGCCAGCCTGCAGCGGAAACTACGGGGCTAGAGAAACCCGGCATCGCTAAACGCTCCCGACAAGCCCAGCAAAGTAAACGCCAGGGAAGAAGAGACGCAAGGACCCCGGCCGCCGCCACCAATGGCAATGAGCCTCAAAGCCCCCAGACCTGCGACGGACAACCACTTTCCCCTACCACTGCGCTCTTGGGATCCTTCGATGCGTGGGACCGCAGTTTCCATTTCAGGTTCCATGGACGTCGGCAAAAGGCTAGCTGCCTGCCGCCAGCCCTGTGAGACGTCTGACAGGATCTGCAGGGACAACACCTACACATTCCCGCTGCTTGCGGACGTCCCGGAATACATGAGGATACGTCGCCTTGGTCGCGTGGAATATATTTGTTTTCCACCCAACCGGCGGGCTGGGTTTGCTCTTTCCTGTCTGTGCGGGCCCTGTACTCCTTAGGTCAGCTAAGTCCCCTACAGTTTCACCCTCACCGACCTAGAGCACTATGCTACTACCCCGACGACTGCAAATAGCTCTGCCTTAGGAGCCCTGTGGAAAGAATAGAAATATAATACTTAATCGAGGGTAGCATTCACGCCGGCGACGTGCGACGTGCGCTACACATCAGAGACTGTGGATGTTCCCAAATGTAAGGTTTCAAAATTGGGGAATCTCTGTCGTAGGACGAGGTAAGAACCGCGTAGGACGCACATATATATGAGGTTTACATAGGGCACTCAAGGCTGCCGCCTACTATATTGCTAATTCGCGTGTCAAAGTTGAGAGCTGGTCAATTAAATGCGATTAAAGACGGCTTTAAGCCAAAATTTGCCATGATCGTTTCTCTTTATTGCCATCCCAGATAACGAGTGGACAATACCAACTGCGTAATCACAAAGGCGCGCTAACAAGGATTCATTTATTAAGCCACACCAAGCAGACAGTACAGCCAAGAGAGCAAGAGGGCCACGGTATTTACGTCGCAAGAGGAAACGCCAAAGGTATTGCTCCACAGCCCAGATAAATTCGATATACTTTCCTCAAGTAAGTACTGTTGATATAACATACATACATGTCATAGCGCATCAACCTTGGTTGGCAATTCAGCATCTTCGAATGTAAAGCCCAAATCTAAATACATTGATCTGCAATTGAAGAAAGCATATGAAACTTGTCACTCTTTAAACACAATTGTGCCCGAATATATAATTAGAATTTCTTTGCAACGACTCTGCTACCGGCAGGGGTTAGCGCCGCCATGACGAGGCTACCATCCTGACACTATCGCTCAAATCTTTAAGACTAATAAATGTAACCGGCGGCTAACTGCACTCGTGGCTGAGCGCAGCAAGATGTGTACGACAGCTCCGCCAGGGAGGGCCCGGATCGGTAGGAGGATGAGGCTCATAAGCGCGTCGCCCATCATGAAACAGTACACTAGCAGTGATCGAACATTCATCGCGGTGTCAATCAAGTCGCTTTAACAGTGAAAATGGCCATGATCATGCGCTCCTCAGTCGCAGCCCGTGTGGCTGCCGCTCGCCCGACACGCGCTGTCCGCCCCTCGGCTCGCACCGTGAGCGTCCAGGCCTACAAGGTTACCTTCAAGACTCCATCTGGCGATACCACGCTGGAAGTCAGTGACGATGTCTACCTTCTGGACGCTGCCGAGGTTAGAATCTTGTGGACAATTGAGCCACACTGAACACGGCAATCCAATAGAGGGAATGTTATTCAATCTTAGGGATATTCCTGAGTAATTGGGTTCTTGTGAAAGTAATAATTTGCTCAGACGATTCGGGTGTCTTGCTTCCGACGCCGATCATGGCTCGACCCAAGAACCGCACATATTTTCTGCATTCTACAGGAGGCTAGCCTGGACCTGCCCTACTCTTGCCGCGCTGGTGCCTGTTCCAGCTGTGCCGGAAAGATCGTGTCGGGCACCGTGGACCAGAGCGACCAGAGCTTCCTGGACGAGGACCAGATTAAAGCTGGCTTTGTTCTGACCTGCGTTGCCTACGCGACCTCGGACCTCGTCATCGAGACAAACCAGGAGGAGTCGCTATACTAAGCGATTTGTTTGCTTTGTTGGAATCGCGTAGGGATGAGTAGGGGTCACGCGTTCGCGTAAACGATTGGCTCCATGCAGTTGTCTGCATCAATTTTGTCTGGCTGATGATTCTAAGTTTTTGTAATCTCTCGGCCTGTGAATTATTCAATTGCCTCTATCTCCTCGAACTAAGTTCATACTTACGAAATCTCAACAGAATACAAGTCATATGGAGATGAAACAAACTTTACATACCACCATCAAGATATGGTAGTTAAACTGTATTTTAAAACAATCCCATTGCATATATAACCACATATCATGCTTTTTCCTAGCTACATATTTTCCAATCTCATTTTGCACAGTGCGCAGTAAGAATTACAAAATCGCCTGACCGAACAAAATCTCTAGGAGAAGAAGAGAGCTCATTCCAATCATAGCCAATCGACCATGCACCTTCTCCTTCATTTCCGTGAACACGCCCTCAGGAATGCTGTACGTATCTTTCAGAGCCGCCAAGTAGTCTCCTTGAGTTCCCTGCAATAAAAACCCGGGTGTAATCTTGCGTCAGTGGAGTGGATTACGAACATACACACAGCATTTTCCAACACATCTGCTGGTGACATCCTTTATATGTGAGCCAAACCGTCTCACAAGTCCGCTTATGAGCAACGCTTTCCATACAACCTCATCCCCACTATGCAGGGCGCTATATGCGAACCAGTCCTGCACCCGGTGATGGAAATGCTCGTCAGGACAGCACATCATGCAAGGCCCTTTTAACCTGGCCTCATGATAGTGTAAGCCCCTTCAGCCTACCGAGCGAGGCGACAACGGCTACATCAGTCTTATTAGGTTATGGTTTCTATCCCTTGGATTCCTTTGCTCTCATATTTCGCATGCAATAGGCAGGTCCCTTTCCCAGGTGAGACGCCACCGTTCCGCCATTGATCCACGCATAATCCATGTACCGTCGAATGCTCATCCGTCCCTGCCCCATCGTAAGATGCCCTCGTGTTTCCTTGAACACAACCGACGTGTCCAATATGTGACCAACTACTCCCGACCAACTCCATCCGACAAGGAGACGTCCAGGGAGATGAGCGAACCTCTGACGCACCTTATAGATGGGAATCGTCGATGACGCAACAATTAGCCCAATAATGAGCAGCACCGGCTGCGGCGCCTTACTAAGCTGCGCTAGAATGGATCCAGAGCCCAGGATCTCCGCACCTGCACCCGCCACGAAGCCTGTGCAGGACCGGAGGACCGGAGTTCACATATCAACCGACCCTATCTAGCGCGAAACTAAACTGGGCTGTTACATGCATTACGTAGGCATCTGTGGAACCATAGCTAAAATGGAGCCTCCGGCAAGAAAACAATCGTCCGAGGCGGGGTGGAGGTAACGCCACGAGATTTACCTGTACCGAGCTCTTCCTAAATTAGAATCATTCCCAAGACTTGCTCAGGCTGATTATCGTTTTGCTACCCACCAATCATTGCTGCGCGACCGTTGATGGTTTCCGGGAGCTCCTTCCAACCAGTGGCCTGCGCCAGAGGGGGATACGAGCATAAAAACGTATGGAACAGTTATCGCAGGAGCCGCTACAGCGTCCCATGGCCTGTTGCCGTAAATACAATGCCGGAGACGGCAACGGGGCTGCTGGTCCCCATGAACGATTGATAAGAGATCCGATTGGCAGACGAAAGTCAAAAGGCAAAAACACAAGCGTGCGTCTAGCTGAATGTCCTTCCGATCCTGTGGGACGTAGGCGTGAGAGGACGGAAATATCGCTGTCAAAAACATCCACCGACAGTGTAACGAATGTCAAAGGCCGTGTCATTTCTGGGATGTCGGTTGCGCACCTGCTTGAAGAACTCCGACTCCACGTATGGTTTGACATACGTTTTGTAGGCCTCGACGTCCTCTAGCTTGATCTCCGTGGACTCCAGGAACTTCAAAACTGGACCAGCTTGCTCCGGCAACCTGAAGCACATACACGAGGTTGGCGGGATGCTAGAATGTCGTACAGGTAGAGAGAGGGGCAAGCATTCCTGCAAGAGAGTTCACTCTCCTGAGCACGATGTCCAGTTACTAAAGGGCACAATAGCATGCATCTTAATACGAATGCAAATCGTTTGGAAATTAGGAAAGCCGTCCAAATGAAGACTCACCTGAACCTAGCTATGCCGCAAACGGTTAAGGGTTAGGGTCGCGAGCTATATTGCTAGTTGTAAGACACCAGATGTGCTGACGTCGTCTTTCGACTGTGTCGAAAAGTGGAGTTATCTTGATTGATCGATATGTGGTGGACATAGGTTGGGCGCAGCGGCAGTATCAGAACGCGCAAATTCCGCACTCACCAGTCGGGGGTCTTTGAACTACTTGGTGTGGACTCCACATCGGCCTGAATGCAACAGGCGCCGAGACCAGTGATTTTAGTTTATATGAACAGGCACCGGAGGAGATGATTGCCAGAATCTCATTTCAAGGCATAGGTATACTTGATAAACTTGCCTTGCAAATGAGACTGCGACGGCCATGGGGCACGCACGCACGGGTTGCGCGCAATGTGCCAATCTTCATACCGAAGGCCATCTTTACTTATCTAAGTCTTCGGTTATCCTGATGTAAATATAACTCTAAGGGAACGATTAAGGTCACACTGTTTTAGGGGACACTACCAACGGACGATGCCGTACGTTGTAAGAGCCTCCAACCTAATTCTCAAAGCATCCGAAGCATTTCCAACCCTGATGGACTCGAAGAACGTCTGAAATAAGTATGAGAATGGCAGCAAACATTTCATTGGATTATTTCGGGTAAACACGATTGGGGGTTTGTCTGCCTGATTTGCTGCTGCTGCCCGATCTCCCTCACAAAACTTTGCCACATCAGACGAATTATACTTTTGTGCTTTTGATTATTTTAGATTGGTTTAGTCTTAAATGACTACTATGGGCGGATATGACCAAGCAAGCCAAGCTCCTTGACATAATGGGCTAGATGCGTATTATTAAACATCAGCTTCTATCGTTCGCTATATTGTTATGCGCTCTGGATGCGCGTGCGATGGCCGACCTCAAATCGGGACTGGGGCGGTGCTTGGCTTGGCCCCCATCAGTACGTTTGAACATGCAGTGAACGGACGAGGCATCTTTCAACCACGCAGTGTCTCAATAGAGTACGGTTGGCCTTTCCCTTACGAGCACCATACCTCTCGACGCCGTGCCGTCGCCGCGTGCACGTACAAGGCATGGTCTAGTGCGAGACGCGCAGCTGCCACGTCTATCGCCGCAGCTGCAGCTCCCCTTGCTCCCGTTTCTGTCTTCCATAGCGCCAGTTCCGCTGTTGCCGTCTCCTCTGGCCCCAGCCTGTCGCCCGGATCAACGCGACGGCCTCCCTCCTCACTTGAGGCCACAGACAACACTGAAATCCGAAATACAGGTTCGGGCTCCCGGAGCGCCCAGCACCATTGTAGCTTGTCCTTACGCCCTGCTGCCGGCGAGGATACAAGGAGGTACGCAGGGTCACGGGCGGCAGCTCTTATCCTTGAGGGCCTGGCAGAACGACGGTCGTTATCGGACTCACCACGCCACGCACCCCGACACCTTGCGACAGCAGGGCGGGATCAGCATGTGGCCCGCGCCGAGCCTCATTATAAGCGGGTAGACCCACGAAGGCAGTGGGCACTCACGACCGCATGGCCCGGGGCACAATGTGGTGATGGTGCCACCGAAGCAAGCGACTGTGCAGACCGACCAGCGCTGCTGGGAGGGCAGCAGCAGCTCACAAACCATTCTAATTCCCAGCTGCACCATGCAAACCAGCAGCAGGGGCAACATTTAGAGGACCTGATCGGATTTGCGACGCTCAGTAAGAGTTCACGAAACGTCGCCGATGCCGACCAAGTCCTCACGCACATGCCTTGTTTTAAGTATGCCAGGTTGCGGGCGCCTGGACTAATGGCAGAGGGAGACAACGCCGCTATTAATGGTGCCGGGACTTCATATAAGTGCGCTGAGGACTGCAATCACCGTGGTGCTGACAGCGACAGTGATCAAGGCCAGGCCTGGGGCGGGGCCCGGGGTGCCGAACGAACCGGTTTCTGGTTAGCTGAGCTGCCTTCTCCCGGAACGAAATTTGCGGTAGACATTGCTACTGCTGCTACTTTTGCTACGGAGCTCTCTTGCATGTCGAAAGACCGCACTTACGTGAACAGCTCAGCTCCTATGGGCGACATGGCGGAGAGGTACGTCAGCCCTCCCGGGAAGACCAATGCAGCCGCTTTCAGCTGCGGAGGCAGCAGTGGCTGCAGCGGCAGTGTCCGCATCACCGCGAACGGCACAGGGACGTCCCTGGTTTGTACGACTGTTGGTCATGGGATCACGATTCAGGACCGCAGTGTCGGCAGTGTCTACAATCACACCGGAAATGTCAGAAGCATTCATGTTGGCGACCACAGTGGCAGTAGCGCTTCAGGCAGTTGCGCCGGCCCTAATGGTGCGCCGGCAGGTGCAGATTTCAGCCGCACGGGCCGCACCTGCAGTGGCAGCAGCGCGGCTAGAGCGATCCAAAGCGATTGGAAAGCAGGCTGGGCCGGGGCGAGAGGAGGAAGCGTAGCGGCTGCGGCAGCAACAGCGGAGTATACGTCAAGTCCTGGCCAGTTGTCCGATCTGAGGGATACAGCACAAACCTATACGCATGAGGGCTGCCGCGTGGGTTTAACCTGGGGCCTGCATGCGGCCGGAGCTCCAGTTGGTGGTGGGGCATCATCCGATCAAAAGATGGGCGAAAGGAGACGTAGCGTCGGGATGTCGGGTGCTGTGTGGGGACATAGCCCTCAGGCACTGGGATCTGCACCAGCACCCGGCATACGATCCCCGGGCGCTGCTGAGGGACCCAGGCCTCAAAGCGGTTTGGCTCCACAGCTCTCGTTGCGGAGACCAACAAGTAGTGCGACGCGGATTGGAGCAGCCAGGCGGGCGGCAGAACCGGTTCCTTCCGTGATGCCGCAGAAAACGGGGGGAGTAGCAGCGTTAGCAGGAGCAGGAGCGGGAGCAGTGACGGCTGCTTCGGCCATGATTTGTAGGAATGTTGGAGACCGAGGATCAGATTCTGACGATGCTTGGCGGGGCGGCAACGGTGGGAGAGGCCGAGGACAACGTGTGGTGGTATTGCGGCAAGCCGTTCCCGGCGCGTTCATGTCCATGCCGAACTTGCATGGCGCCCCCTTGCGGACGGCAATCGTCGCAACACCGACCCAGGTCATGCACGCGGACGCAGGCATCCAGCCCGTTGCTGCATCGCTGGGCCGAGGCGTGGAAGCCTGTGAGTGGTCTCATAGCACTGATGTGGCAGGCTGCCAAAGCCGGCATAGAAGAGTATCTAGGGGCGCCGGCAGCGGTGGCAGAGGGTCCCCGGTAGAAAAGGATGTCTGGCAGGGGCCGACCCATGGGTCAGTGGGACCCGGTAGACCGACCGAGGCTGAACGCAGCTCAGGCAGCACCGCGAGCAGCCGCGGCGGCACAGGTGAACAGCTTATTCCGACCCGTGGGTTTCTGGGTCGCTGGCGCGAGTTGCTGTCCGCCCTGCGTGCGGCGAAGTCAGTTGCGGAGGTGGAGCACCTGGTGAGCTTGTACGGCGACGGATTTGGATCTGAGCACGTGGCGGCCGCACTTGAGGGGCTTTCTGACGCGGTCAGGTCGCCCTGCGGGACCGCGGGGTCCTCTGCGAGATGTGACAGCGTCGGTGCTGCTGCTGCTGCTTCCACGGGCCCCGCAGCTTCCGCAGCTTCTTCATCAGAGCAGCGTCAGTATCAGGCTCAACCCGTTGTCCGCCGCTTGCTGGATATTTCCATTCGCTTGCTGACTCAGCAACGCCGCCTTAGTGCGACATGCCTGCTGGCTCTCCTCGTGCGGCCCCGGCAGCTAGGTCTGGTTCCGGAGCCACAGTGGGTCCTGCCCGTGCTAAAGAAGCTCATCACCGCTGCACCATCATTGGAGCCGGGGCAGCTGGTGCTATTGCTGGAGACGCTGGCAGCGGGGAACATGTGGGAATATGCGCCCGCCAGCGGCACCGTGGCGCGACGTTTGGCGCTGCGGATGGCCCAGCAGCTGGAGGTTGCTTTGCCTCACCTGCCAGTGGACTTGGCGGCGCGAGCATTGGGCGCAGTGGCGCGACTGGCACCGCGCGGCTTCGGGCCCTTCCTGGAGCGGGAGGCGCAGCGCGATGCCGGAGGCTTTGCAGTGCAATGGGCGATCCGACGCGCGCGAGAGGCAGCAACAGGCGCGGCGGCGGGATGGTACGAGATTGGTGGCGGCCTAGGCAACGGCCATCCAGCCGTTGTCGCGTGGGCCGGTCGGTACGTAGACCACTCCTTCTCAACCACATATATGTCGTACCTTCGCATGGTGTTGTTGCGGCGCGCTGTTGGCGGTGAGGATGCGATGCGGTTCCTGGACGCGATCGTGAGGTTCGCGGAGTGGCCAGGGGTCGCGGGGCTCCGAAACCTGGACCATTTGATGGGGCTGGAGAGTCATGGCACCGCTGCCGCCGCTGCCGGCAATTTCGCTGCCTCCCCTGCTCCATCCGCATCTGGGGCTGTGGTCCAAAGCTCTTGGGGATCAGCGGGCCGCAGCACTAATACTGGTAAGGCGTTATGTTCCACCAAGCCATGTTACATTCACTATCAAAGCCATTTGGTAGCGAAGATCCCTCAGGCCGCTATCCTGGCGCCTGTAGGCTCGGAAGGCCTGCTGCCTGGTCCGGTTACCTTGACCGGAGCTGTGTCCGCTGGTGGCGACCCATCGGACTACCCGCCACAGCCGGCCTACGTCTTCTCACCACCCGATCCTCGCATGGGAAATGAAAACGGAGTGATCCGGCCATTACGGCGGGCAGTAATGCTGCCGCGAACAGCGCCGCCGCAGCCGCCAACGCCGGTGGATAGAATAATTGTGGCGGCGACGGCGACGGCAATGGCGGCAGTGACGGCGACGGTGACGGCGACAGCAATGGCGACGGCGGCTGGCATTGGACGTTTTGCTTCATCTGAATCTGAAAGTAGCATCCCGACCAACCGACGCCCTGAGCTACAGCCGTGCAACCGGGTCGCTCAACAGCAACCTCGGCCGCCGCTGCCGCCGCAAGTGCCGCCGCCGCCGCCAGGACCCAGTACGGCAGAAGTGTCACGTCATGTCGTCGCCACTGATTCCCACACTGCCATTCTCATGGACTTGATTTCCCTGGTGCCCCCACCGCCTATTCCCAGCGGCTCCGCCAGGGAGGCGCCTGCAGCCGCCGCCGCCGCCCCCACAGCGGCTCCACACGGCCAGGAACCCGTGTGTGACCTAGATCTGTACTGCAACGCGCTGTGGGCGCTTGTCCGTCTGGGCGTAAGGCCCAGTCCGCCCTGGGTTAGTGCCCTCCTGGCCGCCACCCAGCCCCACCTGGCCTTCATGGAACCGGGCACGCTGGCGCGTATGTGGTGGGCCTTATGCATCGTGCGCTGGGTGCCGGCGCCAGCGTGGCGCGCGGCAGTGATGAATGCGATCCGCGGTACGGCGGCGGCTCTGGCACCCGACCAGGTGAGGATGGGAGTTAGCGCGACTTCGACTTAGGGTTTATCGGGATTTTAGGATATGGATCTGATTGACCGGTAGGGAGGGAGGATGCCCCGGGTTACGCACGAACTGACTGAGAGTGATAAAAGTGATAGAAACACAGATCCAAGTTCTTATCAGCGATCAGGCGATGCGGGACCGTGTGGTCGCACTCGCAACCTACTGGCTCTTCTCTTGGCCTCCATGCGGCCTCGTGCTCTGCGCTGTTTCCGATGCCGCTGCTGCTTGCTCGTTTTGCGCAGGTGTGCATGATTCTGGGCGGCTTCGGAATGTGGGGCTGTAAGCCGCGGCGCTCCTGGCTGGATGGGCTGCTGGCGCAGGTGCAGGTACGTGGGAAGTGGGGAGTCCTCGCCCCTGTCCCACTTCCCTCTTGGGGGGGAGAGAGAGATGGGGAGAGAGGTACGGGGGAATAAGGCCGCAGCTTGCGCGTTCCATAAAGCCTTCATCTTGATGCACGGCCTCCAGCTGCGGGTTCCTCCGCGCCCTGCTGAGACACATCTTTGTTGACGGCTTCGTTGACCACGCGACATGACGTATTCTGCCGATGATAACCATCGGTGCACATCCTTGCTTCCTTGCCCGTGGTGCCCTCTGTTTTTGTTGGGCGTGACTGGACTCTTCTTTATGTAACTATTCACACGGATGCCACGCTGTGTTTCTCCTCCCGGACCACTCCCCCTCCACCCACAGCCCAAGCTGCTAGCCTTCCACGCCACCTCCTGCACGGCACTTGCCTTCGCCTGCGCAAAAATGGGCTATCGTCCGCGTGTGGCCTTCCTGCGGCCGTACTTGCAGCAATGCTCCTCCCAGCTGCCGTACATGGATAGCCGCAACCTGGTCAACCTCTTGTGGGCCCTACACCGGCTTTGTCTGCACCATTCGTTACCGGCCGAATGGCGCACTCGCTTCCTCACCGCCTGCCGGGGCCTTATGCACCTACCTGATACACCGCAACCGTCATCACAGCAACCGGCACAACGGCCAGAAGCTGTATTGACATCTCAGGCTACTGGTTGTACCGCTTCTGTTTCCCAGGTGCACAGGCAGTACAATACCTCCAGCAGAAACGGCGGCAGCAGCGGTGGCGTCGTATTATGGCGGTACGGGCTACGTGCGGGTTTAGTCCAGGGGGGGGGCCGACCTCCAGCGGAGCATCCGCCCTTCACTCCCTCACAGCTGGCGCTGCTGCTGGTGGTAGTGACGAAGTGTGGGCTGGCACCGGGACCCGTGTGGCGGGCGGAGTACTGGCGTGCATGTGAGGCGGCGCTGCCATATATGCCGCCAATGGCGCTGGCGGCGGTGCTCAACGGCGTGTGGCGACTGCGCATATCGCCGCCGCTGCGTTGGGCGAGGGCCTTCTTTGCGGCGAGCGAGGCCGTGCTGGGGAGCACGTCGGTGGGAGGGGCTACTGAGAAGGGGGGACCGGGAAAAAAATCAATACTGGGGAGCGAGGGGCGTACTGAGGGAAGGTACAGGAGCCATGGCCCTGCCAAAGGGTTTTCCTCCTCGTCCCTCCATCTCCTCCACCCAACACACTACACGGCCTTCTGTCAGTCTTGGCATACCCCTCCGCTGATGGGGCTCTACAGCTGCTGGGGGGGGAAGCCCCGTCCCCTTCAGCGCAGCCGTCTAGGCACCTAGGGTGCAACCAGACGCGCTACCTCACCAGTGAGCCCATGAGCCCATGAGCTCGCCTTCGAAGTTATCATGTTTTGGTTGTTGCCTACATGACCGCTCTCTGGCCTGCTTGCAGCTGCACGTTTCATATCTTTCCCTCTCCTCATCCTCGCCCGCCCTTCCTCGTACATCCAATTCCCGAGCGTCTCTCTTCTCTCCTCGTCCAGACCCTAACCCTCCTCATCTGCAACACCCTCGCAGCCTTCCCTGCTGGTTCAATACGCCAAGCTGCTGTTGCACACCCCCATGCGGCCACTGGGCTCCTGGGTGAGAGCTTACCGCAGCCGCCTGGACTCCCAGCTGGCCGCCATGTCGCGGGGCCAGCTGGACGTGTGCATGCGAATGATCCGGACCGTGTCCTGGAGGCGCCGTCGCACAGCACCCCGGGGGTGGCTGCTGAGATCCGCTCGCACGCAGGCAGAGGCGGCGGAGAGATGGCAACGTACCCAGGCACGGCTTCGGCGGCAGCGACTGTTGCAACTGCAGCTCGTGACGACGGAGCGGCGGCAGCAACGTGAGCGGGAGAGGAAGCAGGCGATGGACGGGCTTCCCGGAACAGCTGGGACGGGGACGGGGGTGTATGTACGTCGCGTGTGTACTACAGCAAGGGGCTAGGGTGAGGTGGGGATAGCGGTGTCTGCAGAGATGAGGACAATGAAGGCAGGGGAAGGCGGCAGTCGGGACGGCGGCAATCGGTATTGGCAAAGGTGCCGCAGTGCCCACACTCTACAGTTTTGTACGGGGGAGGGGGCCGAGAAGGGTCTCAGGAGGCCAACACCGCTACCGTAGCCACTGCCAGCGCCCACCAACGTTGATTATGAACATCAATAAGAATGTTGCAGGATTGGTCCAGCAGTAGCAGCAGTCGTAGCGATATGAAAAGCAGTAGACACAGTAGCAGCAATAGTATCACATAGCAACATTGATGCTAATACTGTGTAGAAGTCACAGCACTGGGGTCCCTGCACCAGGTCTTAACTGCTCGGAACGACATGGCGTCAGGGAGATGGGGCCGCCATGTCATACCGTTGTAGAGCGATAGCAGAGCTGGGGCAAGCTCACGTGCAACTGAAGAGACCAGCAGTGCTACAACGTGCCATCAGTATCGATGTGTTGCGACTGAGGGCTATTTGATGAGGGGGTCCGGTGCTGCTGAGGCCGCCGGCCCCAGGGGGGGCTGTGTTCGGCAGGGGGATGCAGCCCAGCAACCAAGCCAGGAGTGTATGGCTAAGGTGGCTCGCTGAGCTGTGCAAACAGCCGCCAACGTGAAGCATCGGCCCAGAGCTTTAAGTGGGGCTGCAACGGGAAGGATCAGTGTTACTTTCAGCGGAGGGGCATGCCCTCTCGACGAGGTGCTGCAGTTATGTGTGTGTGTGTGTGTGACGTTCGGAGGACACGGCAGCTAGGCCGTGCGTAGTAGAGCGGTTATCTGGGGACATATGAGGGGGGGCGGTGAGGGAGAGTAGGGAGCTGCGGGAGGTATGCCAGGAAGGTGGTGGGGTTCCCGAGAGGAGGCACTGCTGGTCTGCAGATTAGCAAGGTGTAACGGCTGTGGCCGATTCTGTTGCGATACATCGCGCAGTAGTAGACGGAAGTCCTTCACAGTCTTCGGACATTTAATGCACTTGAGTTCCACACTGCTTCAGATTCTATGGATTCGTGGATCCAGTGCCTGCAGCGGATAATGACCGCTGGACACAATGAGGGGCGGCTGCAAGGGAGGGATGGAGCCTAATGCAAACCAGTTAGATTCGTGAAAAGGGACTTCATATCTGGGCTGTCTGGACTGAGGAGGGAGTTGTAGCGGAGGGGCGTGGGGTCTCAACTCTGCTGCGATGGCACGACTGATGCCTCACCCTGAATTGGGATTTGTGAGGTGGATGGTCCGCTGCGCACGTTTGGTGGAGGTCGATGATTCCCCCCTCCCGGTGTTCTGTCCGCGCGCCTGCCGTTTTGACCGCTGAGAATCGCGGACGAGGTATGGGTGGGGGTCGGGTTAGACAACGTACGCATGGGGTAGCACATGAATCCTAGAATGGGCGCCATTATTACTCCACGGAAGCTGAGGGTAAGGAGGGGATATGTGGCGTGGAGGTGTTGGCCCCACACTGCTCCCACCTGGCGATTCCAATGCTCGACATGATGAGTTGACGACGTGCTGGTTGTTAGGTGACATCCGAAATTCCGGCCTAGATGGCGGATTCACACACACGCGCTCGCTCGCTCACTCGCTCATTCTGTTTTGTAATTTAATGGTTGCGACTCTCTTTATACGCCCAGTCGCCTCCCGAGCTCCCTAGGGAAAGGCCACTCGCGCCATCGATATCTCGTATGGCAACCGATATGGCTGCCATTGCGAAGAAGAGCTCAAATTCCCCTTCCCACTCGCGCTGACCGTTCTCTCTTTGGCCCACCCTCCTTGCTGCCCTCACCGCAAGCCATGACCTGGTTGAAACCTGTTGAGGTCCATGGCACAACATCACCCGCGGATAGCACCCTGCACCGCCAATCCATTCTAATCAGCCCAACCCCAACCGGCAGCTATGCCGTCATCCACCATGCTTCCCTGCCCGCCAAAGCACGGTTCTATAGCGCGAGTTGCTAATACTCATCCCTTTTAACCCTTTCGTTACCCCTCCACCAAGCCCTCCTGCACTACCCGGGTGGCGAGGGGCCGTAGCATCTTCCCCAAACTGCGAATCAACGCCCGACTGCGTGACTCCGGTGTCTTGGGTTTGCGCTGCCCCCCAAACCCCGCATTTCCCCCCCCGGCTCCACTGCGGGCTGCAGCTTCCGCCAAAACCGCCGCCAGGTCCTCCTCGGTGCCATCGCCGCCGTCGCTGCCGTCCGTGCTACTGCTGCCGCCACCGCTGAACCCGGGACTCAGTGACCCCTCGGGCATCTGTCCAGGGGGGGTGGGTTGCCGGGGAAGGCAGTGTGAGAGTTAAAGTGTGAGTTAACTCCTGGATCCTCTTCTACGGGTAGGTGGGGACCTCGGGCAGCCGGAGCAGCGCTTTCACATCCCCCGTCACTGCCCCAGCGGAGAAGCGAGCTGCGAACCGCATGCGAGAACCTTGCCGCTAGAAGCAGGGTGTATGACCCTCCCCTCGCTGCATACCCGCACACAACCTTTACCCTATCACGCGGCATATCTGCCGCCCGCGAGCGTTCCGCCTCCAGGGCCTGAGGAACGAAGCAGTGGCAATAGCAGTATAGCCAAAGTGGCAGCACCGCGAATACGGCAGCAATACGGCAGCGAAAGTGCAACAAGCAGCAGTTGCGGCAGCAGCAGCAGTAGCAGCGGCGGCACGAACCACCAAAACCAAAAAGGAGGTCAGGAGCATTGGTATGTGTCAGTCAGCACATGTGCACCGGCGAGGATCCAGGATAAACGAGCATCACACATCCCATCTCAAACTCAAAAAGTTCGGTCAAGACTCCCATCTACCCCTTCTTGGTGCGTGTGCATGTGTAAGCATATGAGTGTCCCGGGCGGCAACGCAGACCTCATGCCGGGCATCCCTCTCTTCCTTCCAGATGCAATCTGGGGGGAGGATCTTGGGGGATGAAACTCATAAGGCCCCACGTCAGGGGGGAGGTGGGGGATATCCTGAAGGCCCTCCGGGGGGCATCAAAGCTCTAGTACGGCATACCCTTATTCGCACCGCCCGTGGCGAGTCGAGCGGGGGCACAAGTAGAGTACAGAAAATTCTGCCGTACGCCACCGCTCACCTGTTGGCATTGTCGTATGACTGTGCGAAGCTGCTGGTGGTCGGGGCCCCATGCGGCAGGGTAGCCGTACACCTCCGCCAACACAGACTGCATACATAACGAGCGGGACGAGGAGGGACTAAGACACCGATGTGTCGTTGAGTCTTTGGGAGGCGCAGTGTGGTGCAATAATGCAGCCGCGAGAAGATTCAGGAAGCCATGGTTTTGGTGTGCATGTGTGTATGTGTGTGTATGTGTGTGTGTATGTGTATGTTTCGGTGCGTTTCGGTGCGTTTTAAATGGAAATGCGGCCTAGGGGTTGATTGGATTTACGCCAGCACGCGGTGGCTGTGTACCCGGCAGGGTGGTGCAGCTGGTGGGCGGGTGAACAAATGTTTACGAATGATCAAATTGCCAACTTGGGCAGTTTTGCATTATTGGGTCATATCCCCTGCAGTCAGTGCAGCACCATGCAAATTATTATGACTCGTTAAACCGAGCTGTGCTCGCGGAAGACACTGTCAGTTTGGTAGGTCAGCGCCCTGCAAGAACCTCAAAGCTCCGAAACCACGTTGGTGGCTTGGTGCAGCCTGGCAGATCACCACCGCCCAGCAAGCGAGGCCCCTCCGCACAAACCCCAACACACGACCACCTCCACAATGCCTCATCTCTTATGGCATCTCTTCTCAACGGTACGGCATTCATAGTGCAGTCGGATGTTTCGTTCTGCCCATTTTCCGGACGTATGGATCGCAGAAGTAAATAGCAGTAGTAAATAGCAGTATCCCCAATCCCCACACGGTAGGCGATACCACCCCACGCCCCTACCTGGTCCCCCTCCAGGAGCCCCTCGCGCCAAACCTCCACCAGCCTGCTGACGTCGCTGTCGCCGTAGATACCCTGGTGCTCGGTGGCCACCGTCACAGCCGCCTGCGCCGGCAAGGTGCAGCGAGGAGCATCCCCCCCAGGGAGGTGAGGAGGGAAGTGGTTTTGTAATTCCTCCGTACGTCACAGGGACAGCGGCAGCTTCGGTCATAACCTCCTAAGCTCCTGCCGGGGCTGGTACTTCGAATACTTGCAATATATATTGTAAATTCCGTAATTTTGGAAAGAATAAATACATTTTTTCATCAGATTGGTGCTTTTATTTATTTCCCTCCCGATCAACGTATCCCCCCGTCACACGGTTTGTCCTCTTTTCCAAGGAGGCGACAAAAGGAGGGCGAATGAAAGGAACCAGCTGGTGCTGGTACTGAAGGAACGAAGCAGGACTAACTACTGGAGGTCGGTAATGACGATTGACGTCGTCCAAGAGTGTGTGTGTGTGTGTGTGTGCGGGGTGGGTGGGTTAAAGACGGGGAGAAGCCACTACCTGGCTGATATACACACCCCACCCCACCCCACCCCATCCGCCCTCCCAGCAGGTTCAGGTGACCGGGGGGAGGGAATTTAGTTCGTTCTGGAATAGTGAAGGAAGCAGTGTTTGGAAAAACGGCGATCTTTTGTTGACTATTTAAGCAAGTTTATTTGTAAAAGATTTATCGGCTTGAGCTAAATATCTGATTTTTTAACAATTTGAGCGTTTTTGTTCTTGTTGTTATTTTGGTTTACGTTGCAGCCTCACCATCGCCATCGCCATCGCCAGGGGGCCAGGAGTACGAATAAGTGCATGGCAGCACCAGTGGTCAGCTACCCGTATCTGCCTTCTCACACCTTCCCACAGACAACATCGTTTTCACAGTACCGTTTCGCCGCCAGCAAACAGGCAGACGACAAGCATCCGCCATCGGGGCTTCTACTGCGACTGCTCTTTTCTGGTTTTATTCGCAACTTTATGCCTTGGCCGCATTATAGTTCACGTACTTGTTTCACCTTCTTCATTATTTGACCATATGATTAAGTATTGTACTTCTCAACAGGATTACCAGAAATCGCTTGATTGCCTTCCCCCCGTATGTCCTCCTCCGCCCCACTCTCCGCTCCACTCTCCGCGCGCCCCACCTCGAGCTTATCCATCTGCTGCTCCGTCAGCTGGACCCTCAGCATCTTGGCGATGAGACCCTCTTGCCGCTTACGGCCCTGTACGGACGTACACGCGGCGGCAACAAAGCGAATGGAGCTTACGAAAGATTTTATGACTATGAAAAGAAGATTGGAGCTAACAACCCAGATCTAATCCTTTATCCCACCTCATCCCCTCCGGGGAAGGGAGTGAAGTAACATACGGACCCATAGGCAGTTCCCATCAGAAGAAAAGGTAGCTAGGATTCGGCAAGTAGGTCAGCTAGGATGAGTACCGCAAATAGCATCCCGAGTCTGCCTGGAACCTGGGTTGGCGAAACGCACTCGGCGCCCACCTCTTAAGGCAGTAAGAAAGGCTTTATCAAAGTGCTTAGGACCAAATGCTTAAGACCCGTGGGGCAGCCCCGAAACCCTAATAGGCCTCCGAAGGCGCCCCCTCCAGGATGCTGGCGCACATACCTGGTTGCTCCTGGGCAAATTTGCAGCGATGTCTATTGCGTCCCTAGTGCCCGGAGGCAGCAAGTGGGAAACCGCAACCAACTGCTTAGCTGTCATGGATGTCAATCCTCGTACCACATCCATGATCTCGCGGGCTATGAGGCCAAGGCGGGATGGGGAAGCAAAAAATATAAGAATAAAAAGTTCAAGGGCATTGTTTAAGGAGATTTCGGAATGCCTGTGGTGGGTGTGTGCGAGGTGAGGGAATGGTGACTGAAGCAAGTAGCAAGTAGTGGGACACTGCGAATATGGATGGATGAGATCACCATAGTCTCGCGAGCTGGTGTTTGTGACCAACGTAGGGGGTAAGACAGGGTACCGGCACCAGGATGAATGATGGCCAGGAAGTGAGGATTGAAGGCTGGGCATTTCGCATTTTACCATGGGAACTGGGACATTTTCACTTTGAAAATACTAGCGCCATTAGGGTATTGTTTTGTCTTGAAGGTGGTTGTGAAGGGCCCTGCTCGGAGCCTATTGGTAGGGTTACATACCAGCCCGATAGATGCTACGAGGGAGTCCTGCGTGCATGCTCACGCGCCGGCCCTGACTTGCGCGTCCTTACCCTCTTTCTTCAGCTGTCCTCGGTTACGCCTTTGCCCAGGAATGCGAACTTCCGCTGAATCCGTAAAATTGTAGAGAGCATGGACGGCTGGAGTATTTGCGCGTGGGCAACGTACGCGAATATGGAGCAGAGGAGCAATGTGTCTCAAATAGTTGTACTTGAAAGCTGTTCGGCCACTGCAACTAGGGGTGCTAGTTGAGGAACGCAGCTGTGCGGCGCTCATTTGTCTCAGAGCAACGCGTTAGGGATAAGCAATTCACTCCTCACTAGTCTTCAAAAATCCGTCGTGTATCTCAGACTTTAATCCTTGCATTCGCTAATCCCACTATGTACGGGACGCCACTAAATGTGGGACACCACGTAACATAACATCGACGCAAAGCCGCCAAAGTATTGAAGTCGTACTGCGACATACCGCGCTTGCTCCATTACGCAGCGTTCTGGCTAACTCTTTCAGATAACGATAGTGAAACCAATACTTTTAAAGTTCATCCGAAAAAGTAACCCTGCATGGCTAACGGGAGGTATGGATATCCTTGCACAGCATGCTATAAGGACCGAATGGTTAATCTTATTTATGGGACATTGCGTATGTACCTTCAACGATTAATCTTTTAGCAAGCTGTCGAATGCTATTCCACCTTTGCTAGGCTTGAAAACCCATCGTGTAACTCCGACTTTAATCCTTGCATCCGCTGCGTTGTACCATTCATTCCACAACCCAAGGGTGAAATCATTCCGTTACTGCAACTGACGACTGGTCAATGCATTTTTGGTCTTTCCGTTCTTGGCTTATGCGGTCTTATTTTTCAGATTCTTGCAAAGTTATTTAGATTTATCATAAATCATCACCCGAGCAACATTCAGGGATTGTGCTCATCACCCCTCGGAAGCTTTCGGGTAGTCTGTTTCTTAGGTATGACGGTAATCAGTAGATCATAATGTGTCACAACACAACACACAACACGGCGAATAGCTTACTCGTTAAGAGAGGGTACTGTACAACTTACCGTACTATCGTCCAAGAAACTGCCTTGCAATCATCTCATCCCCTAGATGGCTTTTACGCTCCAGACACTTGGCTTGAAGTTTATTATTACTGATAAGCGCATCTCTTCATGGCCCGTTCTCCATTTTCCTTACATCTGCTGCCCAAAGGCATAGTCTTTCGGCGCACTGGCGCGCTTCCTGATCTCCTTACCACCTAACCGCAGTCGACTGAAATTTCTCCTCAGACCTCGCTCAGCGGCCCACAATAACCTCTTCAGTCACGGCCTTCTCACACCCAGCCGCAACCGCCTTGTGTCACGTATTGCCCACCACTGCCTGAACCTGGCCCCCAGAGCAGCCCTGTAGCGGCCCACAACTGCATCTGCCTCCGCAACTTCATCCCCGTCCACTGCGGCCAACGTAACCGTCGTCCAACCCCGCCCCTGTTCCTGTTCCTGCCCCTGGCCCTGCTGCTGCTTCACGACATCAGCAACTGGCCTCCTTCCATTAGGTGCACCCGTATGCGCACGGGGCAGGGCAGTATTTCCGTACTCAGATTCTTCCTCCTGGCTTGCACCGACCGACTGAGCACCCCCCACTACCATCTTGGGAAGCCCCTGGACCCGGGGTGGCTGCGATGACGTGACTTCCCGAGCACTTGCCGCTTCCACGCCTGTTACCAGCCCCGGTCCCGGCACGCCGGATCCTAGGTGTGCCGGAGCCAAGGGCAGTGGCTGCAGTGCTAGCGCTGGGTTTGACGTCACTCCCCGAGCATCATCAGGAAGCCGCTCGCTGCTGGCGCAGCGCACCGCAGCTGTGGCCGGGTATTGGTGGTGCTCCATTGGGTCTGTTGGGAAGCTTGCGGGCGGCCGGGGCAGCCCCTTCTGCCTGTCACAGTTCGAGACGAAGGGAGGGGAGGGGAGGAGGGCAAGGGGAGGGGAGGAGGGCAAGGGGAGGAGGGCAAGGGGCGGGAGACGAACATCGAAACGCTGGTAATGATCGCTGACGAAGCGAGGGGAGGGCAAAGGGAGGAGGGCGGCTGGGATTTGGGAACCCAAATTGATAAATATCGAAATAAACCGATTCTGTTTCTGAACACCACCACCTCCACCACCACCACCTCCACCACCACCACCTCCACTTTCACCCCTGCCTCTTCGTCATTACTGTTCAGCTTTCCTTTATTACCCCCTCTTCCCCCCCTCCACCACACAAACCCCCTTCTACCTCCCATTTCATCCTGCCCCTCTGTCCCCGTGCCCCTTCTTTGTCCTACCCCTCCTCACCCCACTTCATGCACACACAGCCGCACACATACACACACGCACCTACCTGAACAACGTAGCTGTGCGCCCCTTCACCTTGATGCACACGCAGTCCAGAGCGTTCTCCGCCAACCACGCAACAAACTTTACATCCATAGGGCAGTTCTGAAGCAGGTTCACCTGTAATCAAGACAGTCGTGCATGGAGGGACAATCAAGAAGTGTTATTGCAACGATGGATTCGACCTCTCCGAAGGGCGGGGAAAGGTGTACAGGGGAAAGGGCCCACAACTCTGACCTCCGCAGTCGCCCCCCTTCCACATCCAGCCGCATCACTCAACAGTAACTACCTCCTCTGCCTCCACCTCAACAAAATAACCTCCAGAATTGAGCTTCGTGTGTGTGTGTGTGTGTGTGTGTGTGTGTGTGTGTGTGTGATGATGATGCTCCCCCCCTTATCCAGAACATACCGCAACCGCCACCTCGACTTGGTCCCCTGAATCCCTAGGATCGCAATCCCCATAATTCATTGACGTTTTAGATTCGGCAGCGATTTCGTCATTGCGTCGTACACGTCCCTCTATTCGTCATGGCCGTCACAGCACTTACCCGAATCAGCTGGTGGTGCTCGAGCAAGTGTCCCATCCGCGCCATCAGTGCCCGCGTTACGCCCGCCTTCCCGACCTGCACCCTCAGCAGCCTGCCCGCCGCCGCCAGCTCCTCCGAGTTGCGCCACAGGTACTTGGACACGTCGCGGCTCAGCGGGGACTGATGCCGCTGCCGCGGCGGCAGAATGGGGATGCGCTCCGGGGCCCCTGCTGCCTCAGCCCCTGCCTGGAGTGAGGTGGGCAGATGTGAAAGCCGCAAGAGTTCCTGCTTTAGCGGGGAGCCGGCGGCGGGGGAGCCATCCCCGCCGTCCCCGCCAGGCCCCCCCTCCCCACCGTCCCCGTCGAGATGGGGGGAGTAAGGAAGCTGCATGCCCCCTGCTGCCACTTGGACCTGAACGTATGCCAAAGTCGCGTCGTCATTCGCTGGATGGGCCTCAGTCTGCCTCCACGTCTCCTCCTCCGAAAGGGCTGGGGCCGATACCGGTGCTGGCCCGGGGGAATCCCAAGCCGGGCCCTGGACTCCCCGGGCACTTGTGCTCAAGCCATGTACAACACTGTGCGCAAAGTTGCCGTTGGGAGTGGTAGTAGGGCCGCTGAGGGTAAGGTAGATACCTCTGAGGTGTTTGGGGAACTTAAATTCGCCAATGGCTTGATGGCGTTCTGGGTTCCTTATGTGCGGCGTGGCAAGGGGACCTAGGCGTAATGTTTTGGCGGGTGGGAAGGGAAAGAAAATTGGTTGAACGGGTAACAGGCCCCCACGATCGAATGATGGAAAGGATTCCAGGGCTGCGCTGGAAGATGGTCGGCTGACGTGGGGGGCCGTGTGATGGTTTGCAGCCGCCGGGCGCGCGCATGCCGTACAGCTGCAGGACAGAGTCCATGGCCGCTGAGGACATCCCAGTCGCAGCATGTCCGGGTCGACATTGCGTAATCGATAGCCAAAGCAACTCGTGGATGGCTGGGACCAACCCCTATCCCTATCGGATTCGAGTGAGCCATTAAGGACGTCAGCTGCGTGTCGTATAGTACATATGAAATCGGCTATAAATTCCGGTTTCGATCCATCAAGGACATCCGCGCCGATGTTCCAGGTTCGTCCTGGCGCGTATAGCCATCGTGCCCTAACAGGCATTATTCTAAAGAGCGGGACAGCTCTAACATATTAGGGTGTAATTATATAGCTATTTGGTGTACACATTGAAATAATATAGTTTTCAAGTCGTAATCGGACCAAGACGAAACACTTTCGCCGTCGTACTACAAAAGCTGGTGTTGGCGTGTTGCGCCTCATTTGATCATGCATCCGATTCTCATTCAAAATAATTAATCTGTCAGGCTTCTACTTAAATTTATATAAATGGTTATTTTACCCTTCTAGCACAAGGTTGCTTGGACGAATGCACTCGCGCTTCCTCTGCGATGTTGGCATGTTCTTCGGCTCCAGTGTCAATTGCCGTGCTCATTGGCTCTTTGCATAATTTACAGCGAGCATGCTGGGTTCTATGCAATGGCAGCGGTTCACCCATCCAGTACACCGGCTTCCATCCTCACGCATTTAGGGACTCGCTCTATTCCCACAGTGTATTTGCAACTTCGGCTTTGGCATTGGAGCAACCGCCTTGCGCTTTTAGAGCTGCGGAATCAAGTTCGGCTACCCGCGCAGTTGCCGCAGCAGCAAATGCTGGGTATCCGCAGGCCGTGCGGTATCCGCACCTGAATAACTCCACAGAAGCGTCAGACTCTGGACGTCTTCTCCCCCGTCGCTGCAACAGCGCTAGCAGGGAAGCTTCCCCAGTTGTTGGTAACGGGCTGACCAGCATCCAAACGTGGCTCGGCAAAAGCTGGTCGAAAGCCCAGCTTCACGGCGTCAGCGAGGCTGCCGCTGCCGTGAAAGAAACTCTACCTTCCAAAGGGACCCAGGGGAATGGAAGCGGGTGCAGTGGCGGGCGAGGTGCAGTAGACGACGGGAGGAGCAATACCAGTGGTAATGCTGGTAGCAGCGCCAACGCCGCCGCTAGTATCGACTGCAGTGGTCATAGCAACGGCAATAACAGCAGCAACAGCGGCAGCAGTAGCGGCAGTAACTGGAGCAGATATCGTCACGGTGCGCACAGCAATGACGACAGTTGCAGTAGCCACAGCAGCCGCGGCGCCGGCGGTATTCAGAAAAGAAGCGGTAAAGGCGGAGGTAGAGGCAGCGCCAGCAGCAGAAGTGGCGCGGGTGGTGATTCCGTGCACGATGGCAATGACCCTGTTGGTGTTAGTGTTGGTAGCAGCACCGGCAGCGGTGGCGGCGGGCTTCCGACTGCCTCCCTTTCACGGCGATCGCCGCCGCCGCCGCCGCTCTCCCCAAGTGGCCCACTGGCTATTCGACACTTCCCCAACTTCACGCTAGTCCTGCACCGCTTGCCGCCGCTGAGCACTCCGCGTTCTCTGGCGGAACAGCGCTGCTTGGGGGCGGCCCTAGGGGTGGTGAATCGGTATGTGTGTGCGAGTGGTGTCTGTGTGTGTATGCGTGTGTATGTGAGAGAGAAATCGTGAGGGGAGGGACGGCGTATGAGTGCGTGCGTGCGTGTGTGTATGTTCGTTGCTGGTATGTGCCGGGGCTATTGTATGCATGGGGGTTGGGGTGCCTGGAAGGCTGCTGCGCAGCCACGTTTGCGGGTGTGGAGGCCGGGGGGGTTGCTGGTTGGCTGCCACCAGGCAGGGTTGGCGTTGAGGCTAGACTGCAGCTGCAGGGGCGGATGCGGGTGAGTGGCGATAGGGCAACTTAAGTCGGCTGAGGGGATAGCGCGGAACGGCAGCCGTAGCGGTGTAGAAGCGATGTACCAGGGTCTAGACCGCTTCTTTAGCCACGGCATATCCCCCTTTCAATCGATGCTTTCAATCGAAAAATCTCAGCTTCATTCGTAGCTGCCAATCTCAGTACTACTTCTCGGTAAGCCTTGCGTCTCGTCCCCGATGCTGTTGCCCCCGTGCGCCTTTTTCGCCTGCACGGACGTCCTTCGTTTGCCTGCAGTCTCCGCAGCCATGGCTACACTGCCATGTTTGCGGGCGGGTGGGTGCGGGACCAGTTTCTCGGGCGGCCCTCTGCGGATATCGACCTGGTCACGAACGCAACTACCGTGCAGGTGGGCAAGCAAGGGACTGGTTGGAGGAAACAGAGGAAGAAAAAAGGCATGCATGGCAGAGAAGAGGCAGCAGGGGCAGGGGCAGGCGGGGTGGGGGCCTTCAGGGTTGCTTGTTGGAAAGGCGCTTCGTGGACAGCGGCGCCTGTTGGAAGTATGCGTTCTCCCCAATCGCAATGTGGGTTTCGTCATCAAAGGATGCCATTCCATCATAACAGCGCCAGGGAGACGTTGGCGGGAGACTTCAGCAGCGCCGAATCAGTACGGAAGCTGCATGTAGTCGTCTCCTTCAACGATCTCCATTTACTCGAGTTCAAGGGATATTTGAAACCTGTATTGGGAACCGTGTATGCTTCGTGAAAGGGAAGCAGTTTCCAAAAGACGAGAAATCCCCTCTCGCGCTGTGCGTCTGTCTGTTTTCAAATTGCTGGAGTGCAGCTTGCCGTTGGGCGAGGCCACATCGCGGCCACTGTAAAGAAAACTCTATACCGCGTACGGACAGAGTAAATGAAGCTATCCCGAAACTCGCCTCCCCTTTCCTCTCCTCGCCTCGACTCACCGTGCCCATTCACATGTCAAAACGGTGTTTTTTCGGTGTTTTCGGTTATTCATCTTACCCATCAACCCTCGCTTCCTCCCTCACCCCGCCATGCGGTCTGTTTTAACAGAAGTCCCGTTGAATTCCTTGTCCACTAATGCCTCGTCCTCTTTCCTCGAAGCGGTTCTCCCCCTTGATGCGCATCCGCACTATTCGCGCATTCATAGCATCCCCAGATCTCAGATCTGCCTGATGGCCCCGGCCCCTGCCGTCATCCCGATTCTAATCCTGATCCTGATGGCCCCGGCCCTGCCGTCATCCCGATCCTGATTCTGATCCTGATGCCCCCCGGGCTCCTGTGCCCGTGCTCTTTTTGGTCACCCTGTGCCCCGTGTATTTCCGGCGAAGATATTTGACGTGTTCGGTCCACGGCAGTGCAAGCTTAAGGGCGGTAACACATGCGACGTGACCCTGGACGGCATCGCCTTCGAGGTGACCACGTACCGGGGGGGTCTACACGACGACTGCGAGGAGGCAGAGTGGCGGGACGCGGGTGGGTCAATGCGGGAGGGAGGGAGGGCGAGGTGCGCGGGGGTCGACGACTCTCCCCAAAGGGTGAGGGATGTTGTTATCGCCGCGCGCTGCATATTTTATACGGCGTGTAATACAGAGTGCGGTGTGTATTTGTGTCCCTAGTGTGGGAGGTGATGGGGAGGTGATGTTCTGTATGTGGATTTGTTGAATGAGCGGTTGACCCGACACTTGGTCAAACATAATAACATAGTATGGAGAAAGTACACAGCACATGACATGAGAGTTTTCGAAATCGGAATTCCTTCACTCCGCTTGGGGTGGTTAGAGGTGGTTAGAGGTGGTCAGAGAACGTGGCTGGCTTGGTGTGCCCTGCCGCAGCGCTGCAACTCTGCATTTCGCACTCGCTCACGCGCAACGGACGACAGAAGGGCCCCAAACCTCCTGTGCACCCACCCAATTGGGTTGACCCCCTTCAACCTCTATCTCGGCCTCCGTCGCCGCCTCCCGTGTCGAACCCTTCCTCCCTCACCGCGGCCGCCCTCTCCTCCTCGGGGACTAGCTTGCCGAGACTTTACAATCAACGCACTCTTCTTCGACCCTAAGCTGCCACCGCCTCAGCATTACCACCAGTCATCACCGTCCACGTCCACATTCACATCTTCCTGGCCGCTTCTGCCGCTGCCGCCGCTGTCCGACTCGTCTCAGCCTGCGGGGGTGGTAAAGGACTACGTGGGGGGCGTGGTCGACATTCGGACGGGGCAGCTGAGGGTGTTCAGAAATCACCAGCTGCTGGGAAACACCGCCTCCAGTGTTGAGGTGCGCGAAATGAGCGACCGGGCTCCCGGGCTGGGGACTAACCCCCACCCCCCCTGCCACTCTTAGAAAACGGTTTTCCCAGACATGTGTGTAGGGTGTGTAGGGTGGGGTGGGGGTGCGGGGGAGACAGGAAAAGCAGTAGGACTGCCCCCCGTAGACAGGAGGTGGGAGTGGTAATGTGACGGAGGGAAGGTTCGCAGTAGGGAGCTGGGAATGCATGCGCTCCGGATTTGCACCTGAGCAGTGTAAAGAGAGTAGTGGAGGGGCCGTGGGGGAAGTGGGGACGGGAAGGTACCGCCTATTCGCGTTTTACCTGCTACTGAAGTGGTTGAGGGATAGGCGCAGCGAATCCCGATCTGGTGAACGCACAGATCAGGGTGGCGCTTTGTGATCCGTGATTTCTCACCGCATTTGACAACCTTCAAGGTGGGGCATGTTGGATGCTGGGTGCTGGATGCTCTTTAACTTTTCCCTCCCTCCTCCCTCCTCCCTCCTCCCTCCTCCCTCCTCCCTCCTCCCTCCTCCCTCCTCCCTCCTCCCTCCTCCCTCCTCCCTCCTCCCTCCTCCCTCCTCCCTCCTCCCTCCTCCCTCCTCCCTCCTCCCTCCTCCCTCCTCCCTCCTCCCTCCTCCCTCCTCCCTCCTCCCTCCTCCCTCCTCCCTCCTCCCTCCTCCCTCCTCCCTCCTCCCTCCTCCCTCCTCCCTCCTCCCTCCTCCCTCCTCCCTCCTCCCTCCTCCCTCCTCCCTCCTCCCTCCTCCCTCCTCCCTCCTCCCTCCTCCCTCCTCCCTCCTCCCTCCTCCCTCCTCCCTCCTCCCTCCTCCCTCCTCCCTCCTCCCTCCTCCCTCCTCCCTCCTCCCTCCTCCCTCCTCCCTCCTCCCTCCTCCCTCCTCCCTCCTCCCCGTCTCTCCGAACCTCGTCGCCCCAGATGGACCCCCTCCGAGTGTTTCGAGCCGCAAGGTTATCCGTGGAGATGGGGCTGAGATTGGATCCCTATACGGAGGACAGGGTGCGACGGGCAGCAGCCAAGTGCGTTCTGCGACGTGAGTTGGGGCTTGGGCCTTGGGCCTTGGGGGGAATGGGCATATCAGTGATGATGGGCTTTTAGGGTTTCGCCTCTTCCAGGAAAGAGAAGTTGAGAAGGTAAGCGCTGTCATGCGATTCAGTGGATGATTTGGGAGGCTCTGTTTACTCATCCCGTGTCCTTCGCTGACATCCCGGGATGTACGTAAAAAGGTGCTCACAAATGCGTCATTATCAGAGTGAAGTGACCACAGACGTGCTCGGGCTCAGCGCTGTCCCAGCCAACTAGATATCGCCAAGTTTGGGAACCGAACTCGACCACCATTCCGGTAATTCCTCGTCTTCCTCGTCTCACCGTCGTTACATCGTTGCTACTCCTCGCAAACGCTTTCCGCTTTCTGCGTCTCTGGGCCTGACCACGACCACCAAAAACCCCCTCCCCGGTCACTGACATCAAACCTCAGAAAACGGCGTCACGGGCAATCGGGTGTATCGTGAGCTCTCCAAAATGAATGACCTTGATAAGAACTGCGGCAGCGGCAGCGGAGGAGGCGGCAACGGCAACGGCCTTTGCGCTGGTGGGGGTGGGGGTGGCGGTGGACACCCGAGCGGCGGCACCGACCCGCAGGTCGGTGTACTAGGCACGGGCGGGTGCCGCGGTAGCCGCTTCTTCGCAGCGGCTTTGGAGAAATGCCGCGAGTGGCGGGCGCTGGAGGCGCTTTTTCCGCGTCTACCGCAGGTGACTGACCGACTGACTGAATGACTGACTGACCGACTGACCTCCGTCAGCCTAAACAGGAAACGTGCTCGAGTGGCTCCTACTCCTACTCTTACTCCAACTCCTCCTAGTACTCCTCCTCCGCATTCCCGCACGTCTTGCATTGTGAGTCTGCAAACACGCATCCAGATAGGCTTGATCACCATGCCGTCACCGCCACGACCGACCAGTCCTACCCCCGCACTCTGATATCGGGCAACTGAACAGAACATAGCAGCCTTCAGGTGGGCCAGGATGGGGCCCCGATGGACTGTATGGCGGTCCAAGGTGATCTGGATGGCTATGAAGAGCTGTGAGATCAGTCCTAGACACCGTCACGTACACACATGCACACATCTGGTTGCCGGATGGGTCTTCCCCATGTAAAAGTACAGACCCTGTCAGGAAGCCGCGGGGGGGTGCATGGGAACCTCCTCTCCTCTTCCGCATGCATACCAATCCTGACACCGGCATACCAATAACATCAAGCTGTAAGCACCCGGCCCTTCCATAAGCCGCCTCATCGCCACGTCCCTAAGCAACCCGCAATGGCCGCCGCCTTCAAGCGTATTAAATTCACCTTATAATAACTCACCTTTGCTTTGATTCTCCTTTTTGCGTATTGGATGCTCCCTCTCCTTTCCCCGTTCGCTTACTTTCCCGCAGGAGCATCTTAAGCGTGTCATATCGACGGTCATCACGACGCTGCCCGTCGAGTTGCCCTTGGAGCTGAAGTTGTCCTGCCTGGTGGTGGTGGCGGCGGGGGGCAGTGGTGAGCTTATGCCCTGGAACGTGGCCGAGAGATACGAGCCGGTGAGTGTGATGACCCGGCAATTGAATAGGAGGCACGTGTAGCAGACAAACGAGCAAGGGTCAGGGGGGCCAGCAACCCTGCCCTGCCCTGACACACACACACACACAGGGATTGTGTGCGTGTTTGCATGTGTGCGTGTTTGCGTGTGTTTGCTGTATCATTGCCCTGTTACCCGGTGCCATGCAAAAACTCCCTTTGCTGCTCCCTTCGTTCGCGCTTTGTTCTGCCTTCTCCCCCTTCCCCACCCTTCCCTTTCCCGCAATGCGCTGCGCTACAGATTACCTCCCTGCTATCTGAGGCCCGCCAGTCGCAATTCAGTCGCCACTATCCCGACCTGTTGTGCACCCTCAGTGAGCTACTGCTCACAGACTACACAGCCACGCAGCGGCAGGAGGAGTGGGCCAGGTTTCTGGCGGCTGAGGGGTCCGGTGAGAAACCAGTGTTGTTGTGAAGGGGACCGCAACGTGGGACCGCAAGATGGGAGCAGGTGAAGGAGATAGGAACGCGATGAACCTGACACGTGGGGGCACTTGAAACCAGGGCAAAGATGGATTTTCACCAACCCTAAAGGTTCCTCGCCGATGCCTCCGCGCGTGTGCTCTCGTGTCCTTTTATCCTCCACCTGGCCTCTTCTCATGACCACATGTTTACCATATCCCCAGCTCCTTACTTTTGGACCGCGACATACTCGCCACACCACCCACCCAACACAGCCCCCGAATGAATAAACTCTTTTTAACAGAAATGCATGATAAAAAAATAGGTCTATTTACTGACATAGTAATCAGTATACTGAAGTGTGCTTTACTGGCTGGTAAGCTCAGCTTAGCTGAAGGGGCTGAGACCGGATGTTGGCCACAACATGATAAGCCACATGATGATGTTGCCGCCCCACACAGAAAAGGTGGAGGTAGCCTTAGAGGCCTTCATGCCCAGGAACTGGCAGCGCCAGCTGAGGGAGAAGCTTGGGGAGCACCGAACTGCACTGGCGCCCATCATAGCCACACTGAGGTCTAGGAAAAGCCTGCAGATGGGTGCAGCGCGAGGGGCTGGTATCGGCAACATGCTGGGAGCTGTAGGTTCGGGGCGGCCAGCGTTGGCGGACGGGACGGGGCCGGCGGCAGCAGCGGCGGGAAGGCTGGGGCAGGGCGTGCAGCAGCAGCACCATCACCACCACCACCACCAGGTAGCGGGCGAGGTCTGTAGGTGACTGATAGGGGTTGGGGATTTCGGTGGCCGTTTTGGATACGAGATCGCGTTTGGACGGGTGGGTTTGCGTGGGAGGATGACCAGTCGGACAGCGGTTGTGTCAGTGTGGAGGTGTGAGCAAATTGGATATGCATAACCTTAGAGATGAGTTCGGAAGTGTCTTTATATTGGGACCATCAGACTTCATGTGGGGGCCTTTGGTCGAGGGATGGCATGCTCTGCAAACACTTAGGGGCTAGTATAACGCATTCCTTTCAACCTACCAGGCAAGGGCGGGTCTGCCAACAGAACGGCATCAATTGGGCAGGAGGGGGTGGGCTAGACTGAGAAGGGGCTTATGGTCTGGGAGCCGGGGCGCAGCATGGGAGGTAGAAAGGCACCGGTCTGTGGTGAGCGGGTAACGGGATGCGAAGTACTTGTTGTGGGACGTGTGTGAAGCGTGCATGGATGTGGGGTAGGGGGAGACGGGTTTAGTGGGATCTATGCACATCCGTGCACGTGCCGCTTCCGTTGCAAATTATGTACATTGTTTCCAGACAGCGCTGGTGAAGGGAAAGAACGTCACCACTGTTCCAGTGATTTATGCTGACGCGTCTGGGATTCAGCGCTGTTGGGTGCCTGTTTTCGGCTTAGCCTGGGTGTGTGAGCAACGTTCTCCTGTGATAACCGGATAGAAGCCAGGGTCAGCTTGAGAAACAAATTATGCCCAGGTCATACCACCTGACCATGTCAATAAAGGTTTTAGGGTTTTAGGCAGAAGCGGCTCCTAATCTCGCACCCACAGAAGGCGTATCGATGACAACCAAATGTTTTTTATGTACTTAAGTGAAGAGAGAGAACCTTGCCGCTGTCCGGAAGTCCTTTGCTAAAGACCTGCTACATTACAATGGACGCGCATACGTTGCGTAATGATGAATGAAATGTCGACGGACCGGGTGCCTGCCGGCCGAGCGCAGGCGCCTTACCGGAGCTATCTGCGGGGTACGGGGAGGTCGGTAGTGACTACCGCTGCGGTGCTCGAGGCCTTGTTTGCTTCAGAGAAACTGGCCCGACATGCATTTGGGAGAAGGGTTATTTGACAGAACTAGCAGATTGTTGGTGACTGAAGCCGCTGCTTAGTCGAAGAGAGGCCTCAGCGCATGTCAAAAAGCAGTTCTTGAGGGACTTCAGGGCTCGGAACGCACCTCCGAAGATACCATTACTGATAAAAACCGACTTCAGGCGTCTAGGACGTGGGCGGTCAAGTCCTCGCGGACATATCCTGCCGCCACCGAGAGCTGCAGCCCCACATGCTTAACAAGCTGCACGGTTGCACAGACACCCCACTTGTGGCGATAACGCGGTACCAGTACTCCGGAAAGGGGGTACCCTGCAGTCGGGGGGCGGCGGCGGGGCCGGCGACTTACCCCCAATACCAGGAGGGACCCGAATAGGGTGCAACTGCCGTTGGTCTTTCGTTCATCCCTGACCATCCCTTTCGGTCATCTGCTTGTGTTTGTGCCGCACCTCCCTATGGCATACATTAGCCAGATGTCCGGGGAGCAAGGACTAATTCATGGCTTTAAGGTCCTGCTATAATCCGGACCCATTTCGGTTACTCAAGCTTCCTTATGTGGCGGTTTGAGTTTCAAGAGATTCCAGAACGAGGCTGCGGTTTGGGCTTTTAAGCGTTAATTTAACCAAATACTGAGTATAGCATCAAGTCCATCCTCTGTATTCAGTAGGTTTTGAGCCCGGTCTTTAAGCTTCAGGTAAGGGTCAGGTAAAGGCAAGGTAAGCATTTGCAAAAAACGCGCAAACAAGCTATCTCCACATCTCTCATTCTCCAAGTTCGATAATCCAAAAATGAAACAGACGACTAACTGACAGTATTCCGTAAAACCGTGGCTGAGGATCAGGGCGCTGACCGTAACCAGCCGTAAAAGTGCGTTGACGACGCCGTTACGGGAAAATTGTTCCGTACAGGAAGTTGTCCTTTAGCTTCCCTCACCTGATGGGACGTGCTAAGCGTGTAAATACAAAACGCCTTGCCTAAGTCACGTAGGGTTGGTGGGCTCAGATGATTTCGCGGAAAGAGCAGCGCCATGGTGCGCTCTCGCGTCAGTGTCAATCACGGCGTTGACACTTGCTGACAGCTACCTTAAGCTGTCCCCCCCCCCCGCCCCTCCCTAGGGGCGTGCGGAGTGTTCAATACATTTTTGGGCAGCACATGCTTGGATCGTCCCGTGGCCTAAGGGAGTTTCGCATGAAGGCTTAAGCTTAAGTGCTCGTCAGACATTTGAGACTATCTCAGACCTCTTATCATCCCCCATCGGAACTGGTTTTGGAACCACCACAATTTCCGATTATCAAATCCTAGGAACCTCGCTTCAGTTCCCCTAACCGAATGGTCACAATGCAAATAAACGTCAACCCTGCGTTATTAACCGTTAGCAGTACAAGTAACCCTGGGTAAGGTTGATGAAAGCAAAATGCAGATATTTGGTATGAGGAGATATTAGTGCGCGAATCAAATGTATTCAACGCGAAGTATGGCGAGTACCCTTCTATGCATGTCATGACAGCTGCGGATACACCATCTCCTCGTTGTGGGCAAGCCTGGATGGAGTTGACCAGCTCAAGCGTTGTCGGCATAATTACTAGTACCTACTGGTATGCAAATATTACGTGGCTGGCACAGTACTGTTATCTGTAAGAGAGCATTCCGATGTTGTAATCGCATCTTCGTGCGTTATATTCACCTAGCTACAACGAAGGCATGCCCGATTGGAAGATGCATGTATATCCCGACGAGTGACTGCTCATATCGGTGGATACTGACTGTAGCTCGATCTATAGGCTGCTGGGGTAGCTAAGACAGTGATTAATATATGTTGATCAGGTAGCTAGGGGCAAAGGCTGCAGCGACAACCGAGAACCATGCACCGTTACATATTAAAAGTCACCATTGCAGCAACGCGTTGGAACTTCCGTCGGAGGATGTTGCAACTGATGAAAGTTATCCAGCGAAGCTGTTACTTGATGCAGCAGAGGCGTTCACACACAGGGCCATTCCGTACACGACCGCCGTGCCAGCAAATTATTATGGTGCTTGCTTGCTTGGACAATTCAAGTTTAGGCAATAACGTCTGGACGGACATAAAGGAGGTCTTGTACCACTGTCGCAAGCAAGACCGTCATCACCCTCATCAACCATGCCAGCTGCCACCCACGCCAGCTGCCACCCACGCCAGCTGCCACCCACGCCAGCTGCCACCCTCGCCAGCTGCCACCCACGCTAGCTGCCACTCACGCCAGCTGCCACCCACGCAAGCTGCTTGCTTGCTGCAGTGTTCCGAGCGAAACCTCCTGTCCTTCCAGGATCGGCCCTACGTCCCTATGGGGGGTTGGCCTTCTATCTGTATGTGGCAGGCATGCATCGTTCTGTGTGAATCTTCGTTTCTCTTGAGATGGGAGCTTAGGGTTCCGCCGTATTCGTGCATTCACGGATTTCGCATATGGCTAGGTTTTAGGGTTTTAGGCGGTGGGAAATAGGGCCTAATTAAACGATCTAGATAATGGACAATGGACAACAAAGGCTGACTTTAGTTGTTCCACTGGCTGGTCATGGGGTTCACTCCCCATGGGAGGCACGGGTGAGGCGCCGTGCGTGCGTGGACGGTGGCAGGAAGGTCGGACTCATCCTCCTCCTCTGTGGGCTCAATACGTCAATGTTACCTAGGAAATTATATGTACCTTCTCTGACGGATTGGTAAGCTAAACAAGGAACATACACCCCGGATTTAGCTATAGTACCAAGGTTTTCTTTCAAATCCTGTTTGCGCATTATATATTACCTTTTTACTGATGGGTGGGGTAGCTATACAAGGTTACTAGACTGCAGAAAGCACATTGCTAGTAAAAGATCCCGTTCTCCGTCGCAAAACCTCTTAAAAGAGCTCGACGTACACACGTAAGGACCGGGACGAGCCAGAAGGCTCTTAAAACGCCGACAACGAGCAAAGCAAATAGAAAATGTGATAAAGAAAAATCTACTTGAAAGAAGAAATTCATTGCGAAATAAAAACGGCGACTTACAGTTTCAGGATTACTAGGAGTTTCAGAAAGTAAAGTATCCCAAATTGATTCATCAGGCTATTTTGTACCTACGATTAAAGCGTTTTGCATGTTTATTTTCTCATTTTCCGTGAAAGCATAAACCATCCATACATCTTTGCTATTCAGTTCCTAAATCAACCACTCTTATCCCGAATTGAGGTAGCTTTTAAATATATAGGCTAATTTTTTCAAAAGTATGATTAGTGATCAACTTTTTTAAAACATGTTTTGAACCGCCTATGATGTTATCGGTACTACCACGGCAAACGTAAAACCCTGGATTATGTCTATAAAAGAAGGTATGAATGCTCTGTATATTTTCTCTCCGCAACATTTAAATTTATATTTTATATCTGGTTCCTTGATTAGGAAGCCAATAAGTTTTAAATTATTGTTTACGTTATTTTACTTTTTAACAAAACAAGGTAGCGGTAATGATCTAGAACAAGTAAGGAAAATAGCCTATCAAGTTGCCAGAATTCTCATATATATACAGTTGGATGGACGAAATATTATTATTTCTAGTTTTTCAAAAAGTGACTACAACGATTAAAAAGTTGCCAAAAGACCGCATTTACATTAATTAAACAATAAACCATGTAAGCCGTTAGATAAATAGATTGCTGAGAAAAAAATGAATTTGATTGTCAGTTAAATTTTGACCATCAAATCTACATTCAATATAGAAGATTTCAACGATCCTGATACTCTACGGAAAAGGATAACTTCAGCTCGTTCTTTTCTTCAGTTAGCTCCTGGTATAGCTAAACCACTATAAATCGATTATGAAATAGGTAGGTTTTATATCTTTACCGGTTCATCAATTTGAATGATTAATACGTCGTACATCGAAGAAAGAAACCCAATAATAAACTTACTGCAAAAACTTAAATCTTTGATATATGATTTTGGCATTTTTATTCTATTAACATTATCCTTAATATTTTATCTATACCTTAGTTTGACATGTTATGCATGTATCGTCTTCCAGGTCCTACGGTTATAGCGTTTCCCGTGTTTATCTTCTAGCCATTTTTTTCCGGTATCGGATTCGCCTACCCTGAGATCAAGTCGCTCATAAGCAGTTTTAAGTTATCCTCCTCATTACTTAGCATGGATTCAAAATATTCTGGTCTCCGAAAAGCGATGCCAATCCAACTTTTCCCTTTACTAGAATCTTCGGTAAAATGGTTCCAAGCCAAATCTAGGAGAAAGCAATACCATTACGATAAAGATACCCTATCCGAAAAGTACATGCAAAATTGCGCCTTCATGCCTTTTTCATTACTAGCAACATCCATATTTGGATAAATCCGACCCTTAATAGCTCCCTCTTCATCTATGTCTAGCGAGTAAGCATCTTTCATCAAAACATCCCCGCCTCTCATGAGACCACAACGTGGCCTTATCTGGTGTACATTTTTACACATCAGATAAAAATGGATTCTTTAATGTTTGCAACTCGTATACTTTTTGACTCCAAAAATTAAGGCTATTTGGGGCTACTCGGGTTATATAATGAATCTAAGAAGTATTATAGGCGAACCACTGTGATCGAAATTTTATGCAAGGGTACTGCAGCATCAGATAAATGATTCAAATGGATTAATAACTCACCTAATGCAAACGCATTATTTGCATTTTCTTTTACAGATTTGTCATATTCCTCAATTCTCCATCGTTTTTAATAGATTTGGCCAAATTGTAATTTCTTCTGTAAACAACGCAATTGTTTATTGTTATAGTATCTCGGATACTTTGCATTTGCAATGCAGAGTGGTTAACTGTTCAAAACATACTGTAGCTGGTACAGAAAACTTTCATATTCAGAAATGACAGATTATGGATGCCAGGTTTTTCTGCTTTCTCTTTATAAAGAACTTGGTGCCATTGTTTTTGTAAAGCCACAGTAAAGCCACAGTAAAAAAATAGAATCTCTCTGTATATATTCAATATTATTATCTTCGCCAGGCCAAAAAAATTCAATAAAGTAATAAGATAAGTGGCACTATTTATGATACCAATACTTTGTGCCCAAAGTATAAAATGGCATATAGATTGCCACAACAGTTACTGCCTGGAGGGATTGTTATTCCGGAAATCCCTGGAATTACAAAGGTTCTAATTACTAATAACAGCGTGCAACGTCTAGGTACGCATTCGTCCAAACGTTCATATGTGTTACAATATGCCCACGCACGGCGTACGTCTCAGGTACGTACGGGAGGTACGTGCAGTCCAGAATCCGCGGTTATTCTGTAGGTACGTACCCTACCCATCTGTCTATTACGCGAATGGGCGCAATTCCCAGTAGTCCCTAGCAGCCCTGCCTTCCTGCGAGATGTTTCCAGACATTCACACCGCTTGCTAGGTGACACTAGATGTATGGTATCCTGCAAAGGACTATATATGTAGGAATCGCATATAGCGAATGAACACCACATAATAAGATGTGCGTGAAGTAGATCCTTGAGAAGGAAATTAAATACCGTTTTTTTGCATAAATTGGAAGATATATAACATAAAAGCGTCCAATAACAACAAGGCGAGCTGCTGAAATTTGAAAATGGTAAGTCAGCGAAAGGTGAGGCGAAAGTCCGCAATCTGTCGCGTTCTGCTATGCCTAACACTCTGCAAGCTGATAACAGCGTTCTGTGACAGCCTGGCTCTGGAAGCGGTGGAACCCGTGGTTTCCTGTCACCCCCCCTCGTCAATCGACGAACGGGATCGTACGTGCAGGAACGTGCCACATAAGGGACGCGCTTACCGGAGGGGTCACGAAAAGAACGCAGCAAACAATCGAATTTCAACAGCAGCGATAAGTCCCGAGCGGACGCTGCCAATGATCCGAATCCGGGAAGCCCAGGCTTCATCATCAACTGAGACCAAGCAAAAGGCCGTAAATGCGTATTCCTACTTCTCAGAGTCAGCTCGTGAAGACCAGGATATGGGTCTGAAGGGAGACCATCGAGCACAGGACCTCAGCCAGAGCAACTCTTGCCCAGCAGATGACGACTTCTGTGAAAAAGCATTCCACAGACATGATAATTCTCTAAGATAAGTTACAAACAGAACCTGTGGAAGGACGCCTGGAACAGACTACTCTTCTCGAGGAGCAGCTTCTGACTATAATCACCTAACAGAAAAATACATCGTTCAAATCACAAATTGCAACACTAGAATGGTCTCTGGAAAATGCTGCAACCGCGAAGGCAAGGACTTGGAAGACCCAAGAAACTTGAGAGCGAATGACCTAGTAACCAACAAAGCCCACGATAAGCCACGAATAGGATTATGGGAACATCTAAGAAGATCCATTAAACAACCACCCGACATCAAGGTCACAGCCCAAGGAGGTGTGAACGTTGCTGGGCGAATGCTGGACAACCTTGGCCGTACAGGGAATGCCCCACAACTGCATTACACACGCCAGAACTCGCCACCTTCGACCGCAGGGACGATGCTTGGATCAGCTAGCCCACGGATCTCATCACGCGGCATCCAGAAAGCCTTTCTGCCTTATGCGGGGAAGAAGCACACCGACCGGTGTGCACCTGCCAGGGGATGTCATGCGGGTAGGTGGGCACCTAATAACCCATACCATCAAAGCGCTGCTGCACGATCTCGAAATTACGATCCTCATTGGATACAGTATCATTGCCGGCCTTGGGGTAACGTATGCACTCTACAAAGTCAACAGAGCAGCAAGACAGTGGAATCGAAGCAAAGGGAGATCCCTGCAACAGACAGGCAACGTGATCCTACTTGCGGCTATGCTGTCAGCGCCCCTTGCCTGTGCGGTAGCACTGAGACCACTGGACTTAGCCATCCGTTTAACGTTACTAACAGTTGGACTGATTTGGAGTATACGACACTTCACTAAACGAATAGCAGCCAGCGCCGTACCCATAGCAATAGACCTGGCTCTCGCCTGCGCAATCTATGTTGCTGAAACAATCAAGTGTGCAGGTCAGCACCCATTGGCGACTAGGCAGATAATGGTGTCAGCAGCCACACTGGTCACACTATGTTTACAGCTGGCCACAGCAGCCCCAACGGTTCCCATTCTGTCGATCAGTATCCCCGCAATTGGTAAAGGCCTGAAGTACATACCAGGGCTAAAGGGACATGCAAGCTGGCTGATACACATCTGTCTGATAGTCGGCTTGGTGATACCGCAGAACACTATGTTTGGTACCACAATAACCCTCATCGTTACACTGATAACGACTGCCAGTTGGGATAGAGACCCCGCTCCAGGGACAGAGGGACACCCTGAAGGAACGGAAAGCACCCAATGTGCGGGCCCACAAGATGAAATCACGCGAACCGAGCGACCCCATACCCTTACCAACACACGAGCGTGGCTGCTAACAGGACCCGGGGCCCCATCAAAACAAGTCACATGGCCGATAATGACAAACCCGCACAACCCAGATGACACCCTTTACCACGAGCAACAGCAGAAAGAGCTCTGCATGATCCACGCCATAAACAAGCTACTAGGTGGACCGTACATTGACCCACAGCACGTACTGCAATACTGTCGTACAATGCTGCAACACATGGCTGACCGGGAACTCCACAATGCAGCCGCCACATGGCGACTAACCCACAACCAAAACACAGGCAACTTCTCAACGTTGGCAATTAACCCATACCTACGGTACAACGTGCCGGTGCGAACCACACAGCAAAGAAATGACTCCGCACACCCGCATATTGCCTCCATAGGGAGCGGACAGGAAATAAAAACCAACGTGACGTTAAGCAGCGTACTACACCAACTGCCAGAACATGCACGCAATTGGGGCTTCCTTGTTCACCTCACAGGCCACGCAATCGCAGTACGAAAACACAAGGACCGGTGGTACATCCACGACTCTCTACAACCGCAACCTGTGGAACTTGGCGACGAGAATGCCAAGTGGCCGTGTGAATCTGGCGCAATATACACCCTAAATCTTCGACATCACACAGAACCCACGGCAACACATGTGGACCTGCGAGACATAATACCCCCGGACACATGGGCGAGCACAGTTCACACCAAGTATACGGAGACCCAAACAACAACCAACGAGACCACATGTACAACAACGAGACCGCCACAAGGCCAAAAACGGCGGAAGATCAAACACCCGCGTGCAGCACAACTAGCCCGCCAAACAGGGAGAACACTAACCAAGCCATCAGGAACACGAACACGACCGCAGCCAACCGAGCAGGACAACGACCACCCATCAGCACCCAACCCGACAGCTGTACCTCACCCATCCCTCATAGAGGGCAACCCACGCGAACACCCCCACCAAGAGCAACACCCCGGGCACAACCCGCCGCATACCCAACCCACAGATACCCCATGTAATAGATCCAAACCGCTGATGACCACCGACCATCTCCGACGGCGAGCTAAGAAACGCACCAACCCAGCAGGGGCTGAACACCCCCTGGACACGACACACACAACAAGGGAAAGCGGGAACGTCAGTGAACCCAGTGCCCAGCGCCCAAGACTGTTGACCACCCCCGTAAGAAACACCACACTCTCACACCCGGAAAACGCAAACCCCTCAGAAAATCGCAATATAATAAACCACAGGTATATACACATCGTCACTCACAACGTACGAGGACTGGGGACGAACTTCCTCAGTACACTATGTAATGTGCGGACATGGGATGCCGATATCATTGTTCTAACCGAAACTAAAACCAGCAACCACACTGGATGGATGAAAGACGCCCTACACAACGAGCCGCAGGGATACAGACTTTACTGCAGTTCGAAACCACGTAACTCTGGCAAGGAACGCTTCACATCAGGTGTCGCAATTGCGATCGGTGCCCGTTACACCCGTGCAGGACAAGTGACACACATACCACTGCCGCTCCCGCTACATGGGCACCTGTGCCAATGCAAGATCTCCACGTCAGCAAGTACCCCCCTACACGTGCTGGGCATCTACTGCCCGGAAGACACCTTAGTCCGGACCAACATATACGCGCACTGCCAGACAGTTCTAAGACAGGCCAAGAATAACGGGGAACATGTAATCCTGGCCGGAGACTTTAATGCCGTCTTGAACCCTGACGACCGTAGCACAGGCCTGCTTGACACAGCAGACCGACTACACCTCAAATTCATCACCGATAACATGCTCACACCGGTGCCTGAAAACCGCTCCCCCCGCCACCCGTCCTTCAAACAATGGAGCAAGGAACACTGTACACACCAAAGCCGAATAGATGATATCCTGATGTGCCCCGCTCTACACGCGAGCATAGAAGCGGGGACACCTGCAAACGGGAACACACCACAAGCGTACTGCACTGTTTCTGTCGCCGGAGGAAACTTCGATCATAACCCCGTTCATGCCCGCCTGCCCACCGACGCTATCCGCCTGTGGGACGCCAAGAGACCGGCGATCCCAAAGAACCAAGACGGAGACGGGGTCCGAATTAAATGGAAAAACGTGATACTACCGGTCCCGAACACCACAATCCGTGCTGCGCAATCAAAGATGGATGCCTTGCTCACGTCGGACATTCTCAGCCTCCAGGAATACCTCCGCCCAGCCGTCCATGAGATTGAGGCTGGCATTGCGAAACACACCGAGGACCCCACTGCTATGACAGCCACCCGCTTGATGACACTACTTCGTGACCACGACAGCATCACGGCAGTCAATGTAGAGATTGCGGCAGCAATGCTTCAAACAACCCTTAACAAGGGACTAGATATCCTACTAGACCTGTGCCCGCAGAAACCGCCATACACGGGCAAAATACACACCAAACGCACAGTCAGTAGAGGAATAAAAAAGCTACACAGAGAACACACCCGGCTCAAACACGAATACGAAAGGGAACTACAGATGCAGGCCGCCCCTGGATACCAACAGCCTGATTGCGAGAATAACTCAACAAGCCCTAATGGGCCGGGATTGAACAGCACCCACACACCTCCCGAAGATGCGGGGGGCCTGCTGGAGCAACTACATGACACGATCCGATGGGTCGGCAGTCAAATACGACAGGCGCTAACAATAGAACGCCGAAAAAACATAGCTGTAGCGCGACGCCGAACCCAACATCTGATCGCCACACGCCCTCGTCGGGCTCACCAAGGCATCTTCAGCAAAGACGAACTCGAACGCGGCCTACCTGTGGTGAAACACCCAGTCTCGGGAAAAGTGTGCACGGAACCCGAATCCATCCTTGAAGCTGTACACCAGTACTACCAGAAGCAGGCCGCCCCCATTAGCGCCCCAAAGACTGGACGGTACCGCCCCGAGGAAATCCCACGATCGTACCCATTCCTGCAGAACACCGCACCAGACGCCTTCTCCCTAACCAGCCCGAGACAGGCCACGGATAAAGTCTTGCTTAGCAGCGTCGCCGACCCGTTCAACTTTAACAAACGTATCCAACACCTAGCCCGTAATAAGACGCCGGGACCAGATGGACTACCTAACGAGCTGCTGAGGGCATTGCCTGCTACCTTACAGACCACCATCCACGACCTCCTGAAAGTTATGTGGGTCCAGGCCCGCACACCAAAGACATGGACTGAATCCGTCACGGTCCTCCTACCGAAAGCAGGGGATGCGCTCCTCTTGAGCAACAAGAGACCCATTGCCCTCGCCAACACCCTTTATAAGCTATGGACTAGCCTCGTCACAGTGTCCATCGGGGACGTCGCTCCCGAACTCGCATTGTTCAGTGAGGCGCAAGAAGGGTTCCTCCGGTACAGAAACACGGAAAGGCAAATCCAAAACCTGCTCCATGTAATTGAGGATGCTGGCCTCGCACGCAAAGATCTCTACTTGCTGTATGTCGACTTCTCCTTGGCATTCAATACCATCAACCACGACCTGCTGCTACAGATCATGTACGACTTGGGGCTACCCGAAGACCTCATCTATGTCGTACGGGACCTCTACAGCCAGGCACGGACCACTATACGGACAGAGCACGGCCACACAGCACCAATAATGATTGAACGCGGCACGGTTCAGGGAGACACGCTTTCACCGGTGCCATTCATCATCTTCCTCGAACCACTCCTCCGATGGCTCCATGCAGGCGGACGAGGGTACAAATACGGCTGCCTCTCTGACAGCCTGAACGCCAGATACAACGGAAGCTCAGCCGCATACGCCGACGACCTCGCTGTGATGACCAACAACCCACAAGACCTACAAGTGCAATGCGACAAAATCAGCTTGTACTCAAAATGGGCGGGCCTGCACGTAAACCACAAAAAAAGCGCAGTGACGGGCATCCTACATCACAGAGCTTGGGCTGACCGAGGCCTGAACGGACCCACATGTGCACGCACACTCAAGTCAGCCCTGGAGGAAAAAATCAAGATAAGCGGCCAGGCAGTGCCGTACCTACCCCCCACGGAGCCCTACAAATACCTTGGAGTGCATGTGACGATGACCCTCAACTGGAGTGCACAGATGTCCCATGTCTGCAAGACGGTGAGGGACAAGGGTGACCTACTTCAAGGCTCCCTAGCATCGCCGGACCAATGCATCAGAATCATACAGACCTGTATACAACCGGTAGTGTCGTACAGCTTCCCCACCATGGCATACACACCTAACGATATCAAACTTTTGGACGCGATGATAGCACGCGTAGCCCGACGCTGCTACGGCTTGCCCACCAGTTTCCCCACACGTGCCGTGTTGCTACCAACGGAACAGTATGGACTGGGAGTTGGGTCCCTGCTACCGATCTACGTACGCATGGCAGTACGCGCGTTGGTCTTATCCCTAAACGATGAAGGCCGGCTAGGCGTCGTGACAAGAGCCATGCTTGAGCTGCAGTGTCGTCTGGCGGCCGACGCCAGGATGCACATGTTGAAACGCGAGAGCAGCTTCTACACCACCTTAAAACAGCTGACCCTGGCGCGAGACCACGGCATCACGGTCACAGACAAGGGGATGCCGTACAACACATCCCTAAACACTCTCATGACGGCCGCCTCCGTCATCAACGCACGGCAGGACACAAAGCCCGGAACTCTGCCGTTCCGGTGCCTGCTCCCCTTAACAGAGCTGGGCTTAGACATGCACGCGCTCATTGACAAGAACACAACACAACACCTCATCACCACCACCGAACTCCAGAAGCTTTTCCCCCGGGGCAAGGTGCAACACCGGCACAAGATTGCCCTGAATCGACTAAGCCTAGCTATAAGTGCCCAATGCCCCCAAGCCCCACACACGAAGGCACATGACCCGCGTTGCTGGTCGTCCGTGCTACCTCTGGAAGACAGACGCCTCCGCGAGATTCCCAGCGACCCACCGTTCACTGGCCTCCGGCACAAATCAAGTCTCCCCAACCCAATACTAGCACCATCCCTCGACCCGCATGTACGTCGTAATACACCTATCGTGTGGCTTCCGACCACGCAGAAACCACACCATCCCCACAGCAAGCCAGACGACACGAAGAGCGACCCGCCAGCGCCGCCGAGCTGCCCTGCGGATCCAGCATGCATAGGACGGAAACGCACAAGATCCGCCCATCAGCGGCAACAGAACTTCATCAACAACAATACACGCTGCGACAACAGCAACGTGAGAACGGATACTGCAGCTATCCACGGCGCACAACTCCGAGACCCGGCCCCTCAATGCACATCGTATATAGAAGCGAAACGCGTCATGGCAGCCCTGCAAAAAGACACCCGCAGGAGTGTACCCAACCTAGGAAACCCCCCCGGGCCTATCGTCCAGGGGCCAAGGCGGCAAACCCGTCGCACACTAAACATCGGTTTGACCCCCGTGCCAGGAGAAACCGGCACCCCAAACCCCGTGCTGGCATACCTCGCTGAAAAGGGACTTGACTGCACGCCGGTAGCGCCATGTCACACCCGCGCCAGCACAGGCGCGGGTGCGACAGGGGCTGAATCGAACATCACCGCCAAGAAATACGCCGGTAACCCACCTACACCCGAACCGGCCGGAGCGCTACCAGGGACGCCGAAGCCACCAGAGCACCTCACCCCACAATGGTGGAGACCTCGATGGAAGGTTGCCCGCGATCAAATCCTGGAGGACCGGATACCCTGGAAGCCTGGAAAGCAAAGGACACAACGGGGCAACAACAGATAGTTTACGACCTATACAACGACGCAGAGGACATCGCGGAAATACTCGCGGGCCCAATCACAAAACGCACCGTCCCCTCAAAGGTGAAACCTCCCAAGAAACGGAAAGTTGGGGCGGATACGACCTCAACCCATGAACAATACTACACAGTTCGCTGGAAAGACACTATTACCCCGATGTCTATCGTCGGCGCTTATGCCAGTATGGGATACGTGCCCAAGCAGCTCTTGCCAGTGACAGGTCTCTATGGCACGCGGATCGATCGCCACTTCCGCAGAGTAATATGGGAGCCGTCTGATATCCCCGCAACACAACTCGGAAGGTTGCCCAACGGACCAAAGGCGATGGAGAGATATGAGCAAACGAGGTCGCAGAGTACGAACCCCCTCTCGAAATACCCAAAACCCAAGGACAGCAATCTAACGACCCCCCAGCGGCAGGGCCGATGGGACCCGCCCCCCTTGGAGCAGACCCAGCGGGCACGCCTTATTCGAGCGAACACTACCTTTGAGACCGCGCCGTGCAATCCATACACGGACACGCGCCCCACGGGAAAGTACCGAATCCAGATAGGACTGCTAACCAAAGAGGGCAGCTCGACCGAAGAGAACGTGGCCTTTGCCTACGACCCGAGAGGGAAATGCGTGGGCACCCTCACCCTGCAACGCCTAGAGACCCTCAGAATGCGATACCAACACACGATCGAAACCTACCCGGAGGTACACAGAAGCCTATCCCCCCAGGGCGACTTCGCCGAGGACGTCGCGCGCCTTCTTCTGCGGTACAGAAAGGATCCCAATGGGCGAGAGTCGAAAGACCCGCCACGGTCGCAGGCGACCATGAGTAGACAACTGCGCCGCACGTTGG